>CABEEJ010008090.1:0-25975 GCA_901482245.1 Timema douglasi
ATGACTCTAGAAAGAAGAATATTTTCTATAAGCTATTTTAATACAGCAGGTATATAAATACACATGTAATCTTAATATTTACATGTAATTTGTCTCGTTTTAATTTAATAGAATTATAAATTAAATTTAAAAATGTTAAGTGTCCATTACTACACGACTATATTAATGCAAATAAAAGACATGTTTATTTAAATTGTTAAAACTTATTATTATTCATAAATAATAATAAAAAACATATTTTTCAGTTCGGGAATTTTAGGAAATGATAAGGGGGAAAGTCGGGAATTTTAGGAAATTATAAGAGGGAAAGTCGGGAATTTCATTGGTCGTGTTGAGTAGCATATTGCGCTACAAACGATGCTAGAGAGTGAACCAATTTAAAACTATGGGGATCTTGGTGTGCACTTTAACAGGTGAATATGTGCAGTTAGGAACCGATATTAGATTATTTATCATGGTAAAAACACAAGTTTAGTCCACATACCAACTGCACAACTTAATAAAATGAAGAGGGTTCAACCTTTTGTCCCGGCACAGATTTATCTGATTGCCCAACCCTTTCTACACCTTTGACAATACGTGTATTAATCACAACTTGTGAAATGCCAGACCTCCATCGTTAAACTGTAGGTCCTCCATTTCATCTCACAATTACTCTACCATTATACATGAGCGTAAGTGCGTATAACCCGAACGGGTAGTAAGACGTGGTGCTAATAATAATACTAAAATGAAAGAAGAGGTACAATTGACAGTTTTCAGCTTTCGACACAAGATCACACCACTGTCCAGTCACAGATTCTTAAGATCACTCATTTNTAAAAAAAAAAAAAACAGTTCTTTCACAAATAGCCATTATACGATGCTGTCACTTAGCCTAGTGGTGTTTCCTTCCTTGTTTTTCAAAGTTAATTGCAGTTTTTTATTCAAATTTGTTTTCCTTTCAAGTAAAGAACTGTTTTAACTTTTTGCACACACGCTACCATTTAGTGCTAACTAAGAAAATATCATCCACTCCATTTCCTCTGCTTTTACTTCTTTTTTCTTCTAGCCATAGAACTCTTCATTTTTATAGATACCTATGCTTCCCTTTTCATATTCTGACTTTTACAAATGTTCACCGTTACTATACATAAACCATAATAATTGAATGTATCTAATAAATCTTTAGTAGAATTGAATTAAGAGCTTTTGTCATATCAGGCCCAACTCAACTCACATCTGCGTCTGTGTGTGCACGTGATGTATGGGAATAAAAGGGAAAAGAAAAAGGTCAGAGTTTTTATGACTGAACTATATCAATGTAGCTTTGCTATGTGAAATAAAATTAATCTTTTTATTCAAGATTTATTATTTTGGTTTTAATTTTTGAATGAATTTTATACTTTTTGGTTAATGTTTTGTTTTTCAATAATAGCCTATAGTTGTTCTTGATAAGTATTTTATTAAATATAAATACAAATTCGTAATTTTATAATTATGTTTAAACACAAATGGTAATGTTAAATTAATTTGTAATTGCTATTTTACTATAATAATCACTACTATAGCAAAAAATTAGCAACAATCTAATTAGCTAATTTAAATATTTTATCAAAACATTTGAAGTTAAAAAAAAATTAGACTCGCTCAATTAACTTTTATTCATTTCCTTGTTTGGTCTATGTTTATTTAAATGGCAAAGATCTATAAAAAAACTGACTGTCTTAGATATGGGGGGTTGTTTTTTCACTGTCCCTCTACGCAAATGCGGGTTCAAACCTCCCAATTTCTAATCCGTGTTCGTAATTAGTACTTAAGCGTATAACTTGAATGGATAGTAAGACGTGGTGGTAAAATGTGTCGAGTTCATGTGATCTATAAGTAATATGTGTACCAGATCACTAGGTAAGTTTACATTTTAGAAATAGGTTTTGAGAAGGTCACCGTTTGATCTCGCAAATTATTTTTGGTTAGATTTTCATAAATCGTTTTCCACTTCCAAGTCTGGAAAATTGAGGTACAGTCCCTTAATGCATCTAATTTATCTAGCCTTACTTCTTTCTTGTGATAAATATTAGACATGTAGAATTATGGGAGAATGTGTGTGTATGTGTGCATTGTAAAAGGACATTATAAGTTTTAATAAATATTCAGGATAAGCTAAACAAATCCATGGCGTAGTATTCATTTTAAAAATAAATATTATAGATTTCTTTATCAGCGTCGAGCGTATTTAGTGCGTTTTTTAATAGATTTTTCATTCTCCCTGCGTGCAAAATGTGGTTACGCTTCCTCTATTTTTGGCTTGAGGCTTAAGTGGCTAATTTGTTTTGCGTGAATGTTATTTATCATGTCAACAAACAATAGTTTCAAGCATTAAATAAGAGTTATATATTATGTCGAAAAAATATAGATGAGAACATTAAATGTATTTTCTGTTGTTATAAATGGCTTGAGGAATAAAACGATTGCTTTTTTTTTTTTACTTTATCCTTGGGTAGCAATTTACCGTCACAATACATTTTATAATTATTTTTGTATAAATGCATCGATGGTTGTATGGTTTTAAGGCATCGTTACACTAGAGTGAGACAGAATGATCGACGTTTGATTTTCTCACTCCATGCAAATGCTGGTATACATTCTACCTGGTCCAAAAAAATCTGGTCGACCAGCAAAACCCCTTCAAATATGATGGGGGTGCACTCGGAAGGAATTACAACTGTTCTAACAGACATTATCTATGTAATATATCGAGGTTCGAATCCTGGTGGTCATGGCGTCTTAATGTCAGGCTCATCTAATTCTTGCGGGGGGAAATCGGATCCTAGCCGTGTAAACTGTAGGTATTTCTCCCTCCGGAACATTTTCTTAATCATGCCTATCCCACGTTTAACTAGAAAAGGGTAAGTGTAACCACGTCAGTGGGGGTCGGGGTTCGAAGAGGTATACTGCCACTAGTTTCCAGCACTGGAACATTTCACCTCACTCATCCGGTGCATGGCTGATACCTACATCCGCGCATGTCGACAGAGGTTACCACACAACCAATTTTAGTAGACTTTTGGGGTGGGTATCGAGGCTCCTAACTGAGCATTCTGAGGCCCTTGATTGTGCATAATCAGAGCTGTGTCATAGAGAAGACTGAATTGTATCCATTCTAAATGGTAGCCATTTAGACATTTCTTAAACAAGCACCACCAATAAAAAGTCTGATTTGTATCCATTATCATAATACCCACAAAGTCCTGAATTGTATCCATTCTGAATGGTAGTCATTCAGACGGATTCAAATAAACAACTTTAACAAAAATCCTAATTTGTATCCACTGTAATTATTTGCATTATGTCCAAAAATCCTGAATGGTAGCCATTCAGACATTTCTTAAACAAGCACCACAAATAAAATTCTGATTTGTATCCATTTTCATAATGTCCACAAAATCCTGAATTGTCTCAATTCTGAATGGTAGTCATTCAGACATTTTCTTGAACACGCATTACAAATAAAAAATCTGAATTGTATCCACTAGAAATATTTGCATTATACCCACGGAATCCTGAATTGTACCCATTTAATTGCATTACCACTTGTATGATGGATGGCAGCTGAAGAAACTCGCCTTAAATCATTAAATATTTACTAGAGAGCAGCACTTATCCTTAACTCATTCCGGGGTAACTAGAGAGCAGCACTATCTCTATATTTATATAAAAAATATAATTTTTTTAATTATTATTGTCTTATTACTTTAAAACATAAACACGGATTTTCCAACTTAATTTTTATAACATTGAAGAATATATCTGTGATTAAGGTGCTTGTTCTATATATATATATAACCCTACTATCATCTTGTTGGCGATCCTGTATTTAAATACTATTATTATGACAATTGACGGCAGTAGATACTTTAACGACGCCATATTATTTGCAAAGTGAAAAACCGAGTTGAACTATTCCACACCCACATAAACGTTTATTTTGGGGAGTTTGGGGTAAAACGCATGCTTGAAGCGAACTAAATATGTTACTATATTACAAAGTTGAAAAGTTTATAGTTACATGAATTTTAACTTGGATTTTAAAAGAGTGCGCTAGAATAGCTAGATGAATTATACAATACATGTGTTTTATACAATATTAATATAAAAAATTTACATTTATTTGCGCTAATTTAAGGTATTCAATTCTCTATCCAACCATATAAGTGTGCATAGGCCTAGGCCCTACATATCTGAGTAATTTGACTAAAGCTTGAGGAAGTACGGGATTTTTTCAGTAAAATCCTTGTTTACACGTATTTTTAAGGCGCTACAGCTTCTAAATAAGAAAATCTGTCAAGAGCACACAGCGGGGCCCTGATAAAAAAAAATCAATTCTCTATCCAATCATATAAATGTAACAAGGGTAGACCCCACAGATTTGATCAATTTGAACAAAGCTTGAGGAAGTACGGGATATTTTTTCAGGAAAATAATCCTTTACACGTTTTTAAGGTGCTACAGCTTCTAAAAAAGAATTTGTTTCAAGAGATCAGAGCGGGACCTTGATACGATATTTGTTTCTCTATTTAATCATATAAGTGTTTATAGACCCTACAGATCTGAGAAATTTGACCAAATCTCTAAGTACGGGATTTTTTTCAGGAAAATCCTTGCTTACACGTTTTTTTAAGGTGCTACAGCTTCTAAAACAGAATTTGTGTCAAGAGATCAGAGCGGGACCCTGATACAATATTCATTTCTCTATTTAACCATATAAGTGTGCTTAGGCCTAGACCCTACAGATCTGAGCAAATTTGACAAAAGCTTGAGGAAGTACGAGATTTTTTTAAGGAAAATACTCATTTACACGTTTTGTTTAAGGCGCTACAGCTTCTAAAACAAAATTTGAGTAACGTGCACAAAGCTGAGCCGTGATGGTCCCAATTATCCTCTATTCAACAATATATTTATTCGCAGGCCTAGACCAGGTAAAACTCCTGATTTGACCTAAGAAAAAATAAATATCCAATTTTATTTTTATTTAAAATTCTGTTTTAATTCCTCTTACGTCAAAATCATATTTGTTTCTATTTAATTGGTGAATTTGTAAGGTTTTAAGATCACCTTCATGCTTGTGTAGTTTTTAACTTCTTATAATTTCTACCTCATTTGTTGTACATTTGATATTTCCTTTCTTTTCCACTCATTATCCTATTTCTATAGAAATAAACATTTAACTAAAAATGCTTGATCCTGACAAATTCTCCCAACAATATTTTTCTTCTTATTCAACTTTCTTATACCTTTTCAATCCGAGAGTCTCTCCTTTCCCCACCCTTGCCCATAGCAAGACACATAAACTATAAATAGATACCCAATATCTTTGGTATTATGACTCATACTTCTGGGCCAGACTAAGGGCAGAACCTGTTCCCCCCTCCAAAAGCCAGTCCACGCCAATATTTCATTTTAAAAATCTGCTGATGTGCTCGCGGGAATCACATTTCGTGGACAATCTGGCTGTTTCATGAATCCAACCCACTTTCATAACTAGAGCAATTGAAAATCTGTCGTAAGCTATTGCCAGCCAAAATGACAAGTTGTATTATACCCATCACAATTACAATTTAACACTTTTAACTTTTAAAACCAATTATATCGAATTGCTTTATATTTGTTTAGAAAGATTTTCATTACTGTTTTAGTACATTTCATTATATCTATTTAAATAATATACCCAAACGGTTTTGTTTTCGACACCCTAGTATACAAATCTTGTTAGTGTTAGGTAAACCTTATAACAAACTTACTTAAATATCAGTGTAAGCTAATTTTTAATTTCTAAAACTAAATCTTTTATTGGTTCTTGGTTGCTTTTTTCAAGCCCACATAGACATGCACGCGATCTAATTGTCAATCTGATAATAGTCTTGTTGGCTTGTCAGATCAGGCATAATATCCTGGGCCTGGCTGTATGTAGGTCAACTTAAAGTTTTCCCTAAATGGTTTCACACTCTCCTTCCATGCCAATGTGGGTGCAATTCCTTTAAATCATACCTACCTCGTTCCTAAACTAATAGTTTAATTAGTACATAGGCGTATAATCCGAACGGGTAGTAAGACGCGGTGCTAAAATAAACTTTTCAGAAAAATAAAATACAAAACATTGTTTTTTGTCATATAAAACACTTCCCAGATAACCATTTTAAACTAAATCCTTATTTTCAAAATTCCTTCATTATTAGATTTAACCATGAGTGCAGCTAGGAATTCTGTCCTCCAGGGAAACCTAGGATCCCACCGGCCCTCGGTACCAATCATGGTTTTTAAGAGCATTTTGATTTAAAACGTGTCTTTTATATTCATCTTAATAATCGATACTTTATAATAATAAGAATGTTAATAATAATAATAATTTTTTACCTGCCTCGGTGTCCGCATGGTATAACGCGGTAATCTCGGGTTCGATTAGTCTGCCACGAAGGGGGATATCAGGGTTTGAACCAGGTGCAGTATACTGAGGATGGTTTTCCCTAAATGGTTTCTTACTCTCTCTATCTCTCTACGCAAATGCTGGTGCACTGCCTCCTAGTTACACATACCTCATCCCTAGCCGATTAGCTCAACTAGTACATAATATAACCTAATTGGATAGTAATACGTGGTGGGAACAAAATGGTTGGATAGAGAATTGAATTTCCTATCAGGGCCTCGCTCTGTGCTATAGACAAAAATTCTGTTTTAGAAGCTGTAGCGCCATAAATAAAAACGTGCAAACGAGGATTTTCCTGAAAAAATATCCCGTACTTCCTCAAGCTTTGATCACATTGCTCAAATATTTGGGTTTTTATGCCTATGCACACTTTTATGGTTGAATTTTCTATCAGAGCCCCACTCTGTAATCTAAACACAAATTCTGTTTTAGAATCTGTAGCGCCTTAAATAAACGTGTTAAGAAACGTAAAAATCTTATATTAATATTGTATAAAACACCTGTATTGTATAATTCATTGAGCTGTTCTAGCGCATTCTTTAAAATCCAAGTTAAAATTCATGTAGCTATAAACTTTTCAACTTTGTAATCTAGTAACATATTTAGATCGTTTCAAGCCTGAATTTCACCTCAAACTCCCCAAAATAAACGTTTATGTGGGTGTGGAATAGTTCAACCATGTTCAGAGGTCTAAAACTACACTGATAGCAATTACAATAAATTAAATATACTTTTTTAAATGTAGCTTCTTTTAACATAATTATCTTAAACTAGCTTAAACAAATATTTAATATGTATCGGTACTTAGAAAATAAGATAAAACAACATTAAAAATATAAAACTTTGAGAAATAGCCATAACCTAAATTGCCTTTATGGAATTAACCACTCAAGTGTACCCAACTACAATCTGTGTTTAAAAAGTTTAACATAAATGTTCTTGTGTGTTTTAAATGGAAGCCATCAAGGTGTATTAAACCCAAGAGTCACTTAACTTGAGAGTTGTCCACATTATATGAACCTTAAAATTAAGGGTTCAATGTGTTCTAGTCAGCCAATCTTTTTGTGAGCCACGCAAACAGGGTTATTTAGGCATTTGTTTGCATATGAAAAGCAGATGACGTACTATCTTTAATTCTTTCGTTTCTTGTGAGCTTTAAAACTTCATAGTCTTCTTAAAACTTTATTTTGTATGTCCAGTAAGCTTCTCTCATGTGTACTTGTAATGCTTGAGTTTCATTTTAGTAAACAATATTTTTTTCTCAAACAATCCAAATCCATTGTATGTGTTTTTCTCGAATTGTTATGTTCTGTTACGTGAATCCAGATCTCAAACTAGCTTCATTAAATTAAGTAAACATCCCAAGAGAGTTAGTGAAGGCTACAAGAACATTAAGCTTATCATGATCCTGGCATAAATAGGTCCACACTTCTGTACCAATATTCCTTTGAGCTCTATAATTCTGGTTCTTACACTCTTGTGAGTTTGACCCACTTGAACTGATTTTTATGTTTGCTTTTAATGTATTTAGGTCTATATACCCCCAAAACATGGGTATTGTTTTTTGGAAAATTAACTTGAATACTGGAATAAAGTATACTTTTTTTGTGACTCGTGTACTTTGGTGTGTCAAATTAATTGGTAAAACGACATAATAAATTGTATACCTTAAAAATGATATTAAAGGCTAGCGTAGAATAGATTATTATTTATTATGTGTTCTGTCTTAAGTCAGTGAACATAGACTGCCAATGCAGCCTGTCCTCGGCCCCTCCAATCAGCTCCCAGAATTTTGCTCTTTCCTTCAAAAGTCATCCAAAATTTGACTCCTTCTTCTTAAACTCCTCTTTCTGTCAACCTTTCCTTCGTTGATGTTGTGCAAAATACATTTTTATTGCGTTTATGACGCGTCCTCCTATCCTGAAATAGCCGTGTGCCTTCAGGGCTTCCCCGACTCACTCCTCTTCCTATCGTTCTGCTGTTAGTCCCTCACCTTCACTCACTGAACCAGGTACAGGTTTGCAATCAGTTTTCTATCCCTCCAGTTGATTCCAATCTTCCTGAGCATTTCCACCAGTTTTATCATTTAACTCTATTAAATATCTTTTGCCAGTTGATGAAACCAATGTAAACCTCTTCATTGATTTACAGCTCTTTTTCTAAAATTATTTTCAGCATTTTGATGGCATCTCTGGTTCCTTTTATGAATATAAATTGGTCTTCTTCCAACACAATTTATATTTTATGTTCCAGTCGTCTATTGAGTATTCTTACCATGATCTTCCCCACATGACCACATGTCGTCACTGCATTTCTTGGCTTGTTTCTTCTTTTTCAGAGCCACCATTGTTAGGTTAGAAAGTCCTTGGGTCAATCTATTGTTTTATAGATCCTATTTATAAGTTTTGTCAGAACCATTAATCCGTTGGTTCCCAGTTCCTTAAATAAGGTCAGTTGATATGTATTCATCTAAAGCAACTTTTATTCTTCACATGTCCTTTATGGCTCTCTACACTTCACTCTTTAACATGAGTGAGTATCTATGAACATAAAGTAAAATAAAATTTAAATTTGGTTTTGTTTGGTATATTTAATATTTTACATTGTATCCTTTGGTGTTTGAATTTAATGCTAATATAAATCAAATACATTTTTTTTTGATAATTTTATATACAAAGTTCTTATAAACTCTACAGTCTTGACCTCCAATATTTTTAATAACAGTGTCAGCACAAAATATCTTCATTTTTCTCCCTTCATAAGTATTTTTGTTTCAAACATTAGTGATGACATAAATATGGTACAAGTGTTCATAAGTGCCCAACAACTTGGTTGAGTTGGTAATATGTCTTTCTAATTAGTGGAGTGTTCCATATTAATTTCCAAGAGCAAACATAATTTAACATTGGTGTGATTGAGTTTATCCTTTGTAAGTTGTGTAGCAATGCAGTTATAATAATTTTGCTAAAAAATACACATTTAATTATGAATTAAATTTGATACTTGTGTGAATTACACATGAAACTGAACAATAAAGCTATGAAAAACTAATTTTAATGTTCAGAAAACATTGATAAAAGATAAACAAAAAAACAAATATAAGGCATGCTATTTACTTTATCCAGAAAAGTGTGCACACATTTATGAAATAAAATGTCAAGTAATAAAAAAGTATATATATGTATTTAATGACAATAATATTTCTAATACTCCGTCACACATTAAACTAATCAAATAAAATTTTGCAATTACTAATTTTATGGATTAGAAATTACAAATGCAAGTTACATTAAAAATGTCCCAATATAGATTTAACTAGATATGGTTGTGCTTGTTATATTTTACAATATATATGCAGATATTGGGTTAAATTTGTGGGTATGAATTCAAATTAAGGTTTTGTAGATATTATTTTGGTCATCTCCGCAGAAATATAATTATGAACCTTCTTTTAATTGTTTTATAAACATACGTTTCAATTATTTCAGGTGTATGCATCATGATGACTTTGAGTTTGAGTCTAAAGAACAATCAGCAAGAGTTTGTGATCTAGCCTAGAAGTATGATTTGAACAAACTAAATAATAAATGTGAACAGCTCCTGGCTCCATGCAGCACTCATGATCTGAGCTTAGCCATAGAATGTGCACGACTTTATAATATACCTGTTTTTAAGAAGGAATGTTTGAAGGTAATTGGTTTTGTATCCTATTCATTCGACCCAAAAGATACATTGACATTTAAAGAGCATTACTATGCAAAGGTAAAGCTGATTAATAAAGTCATAAATTCTCCTTAGAATGAGTAAATAAAACTGCTAACTACTGTTACATTTCTACTATATTTTTTTTATTTTTATAAAATTGGTCCTTGGAATATAGAAAAATTTGGATACTCTACAGTAAAAATATTTGGTATTCTTAGAAATTTAATTTTAATACCATCTAACATACAGGGCTTGATGTTTCTCGACAATTCTGTCAGTAAAATATGATGCTCTTTTCGTGTATTAAGTGTCAGTGCCATAAATATGTGTGCTGAGGCGAGGCTATATTTCAAACCCCTCTCCTGCAATAGATTACCTTTAACAAAAGAAAGTATACAGGAAAGATATATGACTATGTGAAATAGCCATGTTAAGGATTATGTAATTTTTAAAAGAATTTCATTTATTTAAGGTATTTAACGTGTACTTTCTGAACTGACTGATTATATCAGCACATGAGAATTTCTATGAGCGATAGCGAAAGAGGATTTTTTCCGGAGAAAGTATTTTCACATACTTTACAGGGTTATTTTACTTGCCCCTGTGAACATGAGACTATTGGCATTTACCTCAACCCTGAATAATGTTATACTACTGATTTTTATCGCTCAAGAGAAATCTGCTAACCTCGGCTGATTTTGAACCCACAAATCATATATGTATAACAATACTATTATGTGTATAACCCGAACAATAAGATGTGGTGCTAGAAAAAAAACATATTCTAATACTCCCCTCATTTGTTCAACTAATCAAATAAAACTATACAATTATTAATTTTATGAATTACATATTAAGCTACATTAAAAACATTTGTGATATAAATTAAATGTCGGGGTTGTGATTTTTGTGACCTATTAGAATATAATGCAAACATTGAGTTTAGTTTGCGGGTATGAATTCAAATTGAGGTTTTGCAGATATCGTCTTGGTTATCTAACTATGAGCCTTCTGATCATCAGGATTAGTTTTTCATTACCTTTTATTGTTTGTTATTGAAATTGTATGTCAAAAGAAAGGCCTAGAATAATGGCCAAACCAGAATATAAAAACTGTAGAGCACCGCGGCCACAACCCGACCTGATTGGTCCAAGGAGGAGTCTTGAGAATCAATAGTTACAATCAAAATTTCGCAGTATACTTGGGAATTTGCTAATAGAACACCTTCACTCCACAGGTGACTGATTTCAAAAACAAAACATCATTACCTCGCCTGCCCGCCATTGCTACTAAACACCCGCGGTAGGCAAGATGACTGATGACACATCATTCAATCATGTTTATATTGTAAAACAACAAGTTGTGTTACAATCTAAACGCACTCCCAACTTGTGGAGATGTTAGTGTTGGGAGAGCCGGACAGAGCCAACATGTTGTGTTACAATCTAAACGCACTCCCAACTTGTGGAGATGTTAGTGTTGAGAGAGCTGGACAGAGCCAACAAGTTGTGTTACAATCTAAACGCACTCCCAACTTGTGGAGATGTTAGTGATGGGAGAGCCGGACAGAGCCAACAAGTTGTGTTACAATCTAAACGCAGTCCCAACTTGTGGAGATGTTAGTGATGGGAGAGCCGGACAGAGCCAACAAGTTGTGTTACAATCTAAACGCACTCCCAACTTGTTGAGATGTTAGTGTTGGGAGAGCCGGTCAGAGCCAACATGTTGTGTTACAATCTAAACGCACTCCCAACTTGTGGAGATGTTAGTGTTGGGAGAGCCGGACAGAGCCAACATGTTGTGTTACAATCTAAACGCACTCCCAACTTGTGGAGATGTTAGTGTTGGGAGAGCCGGTCAGAGCCAACAAGTTGTGTTACAATCTAAACGCACTCCCAACTTGTGGAGATGTTAGTGTTGGGAGAGCCGGTCAGAGCCAACAAGTTGTGTTGGATCATTCGTTGAAGATAATAAACGACCAACCAAACATGTTGGCTGATTTGAGAGGTCTTGCGCATACGGTAGAGAGTCGAGTCAGTGTCTATCCTTGGCAACGCACGTGTTTTGTGGCTACACAAGGCTCCCATAAAGTGCAGAGTTTTTTTTTTCTGCAAGAGTACACTTCCTTTCAACACAATAAATGGAGAACAGTAAGTAATACTATGTTATCTATGGCTAGAAATGTTTGCTCGGGACCACCACACTATCAGTCCACTAAGCATTCACTATACATTCTTGCGTAGCACCCTAAGTCAGCAAACTTATTTGGAATTTCAATTAGGCCTATATAATAATTCAATTCTATTTAATTCCTATTTGTAAACTTTACTATGACTTTGATGATGGAGTCATATTAGTTTAAATTATGACTCCCGATATTTCATTACAGTGTGGGTGGACTAGCAAGTACCTAACAAATATTAATATGTATGCACATAAATGTTTTAGATTTAGACATTCAAATATTTTCTTAAAATAAATTACTTTACCCTCTCCCCTCCCAGACCACTATTTGATTCTCTTATGTCTATATGTGCTGCCTCCCCATGTTATCCTAATTCAACCCCTTCATCTACTGCCCATATTTCATAGAAAGGGCCTTTTTGTAAATGATGACTTTTTTCTCTATCAATTTACTATTTCATATGTAAATACCATATTGATAATATCCATCAAATGACTAAGCGGTCACCTTCTGTTGGCGGAGATACTGTAAACTTCTGCTGATAGTGTGTGCCATGTGCTCAACACAGTGACAAAGTTATGTTACCGCAACTGTATTCCTCTCTGACGAGTCAACCTATCTGACTTGGACTTTTCTCACTGCCATCCCTTCACTGAATACATTTCTTTGTGAAATTACAGGTTGCTTGAAAATTAGTGACTTAACATTTTAAAGTATTTTTCTCAAGGAGGACATAAAAATAGTACCTCAGTAAATAAACACACAAAATATGTAATTTTATGTAATAATTTCGAAAATATGTAGAATATGTAAAATGAAAAATAAAAATACAGTCCCAAACAATTCACCAACATTTCGCTTTTCACATTTCTAACAGGCTGGATAAAAATATGTAATTACATAAATATTAATAATAATATTTAGCACCGCGTCTTACTACCTGTTCGGGTTATACGCTTTTAAGTACTAATTACGCTAATGAATTAGGAACTGGGAATGTTGAATTAGAAAAAGTGAACCCGCATTTGCGTGGAGGGAGAGTAGAAAACTATTTAGGAAAAACCAACCCCAGTTCATCCGACCGAGATTTGATCTCCCCGTCCTCAGCGGTCGAGCTCAACACGACAAGCGCGTTAGCTAACTACGCCACCGAGGCGGGTAATTACATAAAAATCCAGACCATAGACATAAGACCTTACAATTAAAAACTACAGGTTTATCTATCCTTTTTATGTTGTTTGTGTTAGGACCATCATTGGTGAATGAGCAGTTACAGTGCAATTGGTTGTAGTTGACTAGCTAAAGGTTCAAAATTCAAATCCTGGCAAGATAAATTGGAGTGCTTTTCTCCATCATTTTTTCACTATAGTGTGGGTCACTTTTTTTTAATCTGTCCTTTTCACTAGGGTTACCACATGTTCAGATGTAATCCAAAGAGTAGTCTTTCTCAAACTTATAATTGGATGAGAGTGTCAAAACCCATACTGCTGAATCACTCGTCCCAGAGCCAAGTATTAGTTAAGTCAAAGAAGCTGTTAATAAAGTTAATAAAGGGAGGTGTTGAAACGTCATAAAATCTATGTTCCATATGATACCGTGAGGTATTAACACAAGAATGGAAGGAAGGTATTATAACACACATTTTCAAAAAGGGAGATAAAATATAAAGTAATAATTATAGAGGGATCTCACTACTACCAACATGATATAACACACTATCCAACATAATTTTAATGAGATTGACTCTATATGCAGAGTAAATGATTGGGGATCATATCTGTGGATTTTAGTAAAACAGATCAACAATGGATCAGATTTATACTGTTTGCCAATATTAGACAAAAATGGAAAAACATCATGACAATACATCAATTATATATTGATTTTAAAAAGGCCTATGATTTATTTAAAAGAAACAAATTATATTAAATGTTGGTTAATTATGGGATACCCAAAACTTCTTAAGCTAATTGATATGTGTTTGACTGAAACGCATGGCAAGGCTGGATGTCACTTAACAGAGACTTTCAAAATGCACTTTCCCCATTACTTTTTAATCTCGCCTTAAAGTATGCTATTAGGGTAATGCAAGAGAGTAGGAAATGGTTGACATTAAATGGTACAACGCAGTTATTAGGATATGTAGAAATTTTACTATAGGCTAGTAAGGAAATAGGTTTATAAATGAACGCTGAAAAGACAAAGTATAGGATCACACAAACAACACAGATTGAGGACTATTATTTAGAGATTATTTCAAACAATGTATCATTTTACATGGTTAATGACTTTAAATATTTAGGAACAATTTTAACTAGCAATAATGATATTAGATTGGAAAATAATAGTCGGGAAATGCATGCTATTACTTGGTCAGTAAGTAGTTGACAACTTGCCCGCCACCCTTTTCCTCTGATAGATAAGGGCTGGCGCACATATACACAAATTAAAACGAAGCAAAAAAAAAAGATTAATTGCAGAGGAGCCGATAGGACAACATAAGGTGTATAGGCCTTTCTCTCTGGCTTATACGTTTTGCTTCCATGAACTCTCCATAATTATTATTTGTTAAATAGATACTTAGAGCAAAGAAGGGGGGAAGAAACTCTTTAAAAGGTTACAACTTATTAACCTACAATTCGTTAAATTAAAAGATTGCATAAGGTAAATGTATGTTTATTATAAAAATAACAATTCATATATGATATATGTAAATATAATTAACACAAGAAATAAAATATATATATATATATATATATAAAGGAAGATTGGGTTATACCCATAATATTAATGTTGTCACTACAATACGTGATCCAATATGACCAAAGTTTACCACAATGTTCAATCTATGACCCCTCAGGGTCTCCGCGGCAATCCGCAATACAACAATTACAACACCAAGCCACAACAGGCCAACAGTCCGCATAAAAATAGAAAGTATTGCCAGCATTTTCGTCGCAATCAAAATTTACCCTAGTACAAAAGGAGATCGTCCTCGATTAAGTAACAATATAATAAATAAAAATTTACACAGCCGGATGGGCTACAACAACTCCCACTTTATGTAGGCAACACGCCATACGAGTTTTAGTTGATGACAAACAAAGGGAACGTTCACCAAAAGTGATAATCACTTTTAAAGCCAGATTGGCTATAAAAGGATTCCTAAAATATTAATAACATGTCTACAAATATATCTTATGCCACGCCGGGCATGCCTTTCCTACGAGATATATCATTATCCAACAAAGACGTAACTGCAAATTGTTTTATGTACCATTAAATATATTGTTAAAAAAAAATTGCATGTGTGTCCAGAGGGGACATTTGTTTGCCTTTACAAAAAATCTATAAGTCCAATTCATGATGATATATCAAAGATTATAAGGACTATTTAAATTTTTAATTTAAATAAATATTGCAAGTCCAAAAGGTAATTTTGAAGTATACAGGCCGAAATAGAATTTGTACCTTAGCATCATCCTAACCTAGTATGTGTCTCACGACACGGTTGAATCAAGAAGTCAAATATTAGGCGAACAGCACCAGTATATAAATGATTATTTTCTGAGAGGAGGGGAACAGAGGGGGAACTAGAACATAGTAGAACATACACACAGACCAGAGGGAAGGGGTAGCAATTCATTGAAGAACTTCCTACGCCATTGGAGATGCGACCAGAGAATCACATGTTCATCACAAGGTCACTTGCACGTCACTCTCTTCCCATGATGCAATGGGCGAGCTCTACGCCCAGTCCAACACGCCTTTCACTCGTTTCAGTTTTAATACAACACTCCGACGTGGATGTAGTGCTCGCGGGGTGGGGGGGTCATCGGTGAGACATAACACGGTGAGTAGAGTAGATTCCAATGTTTACTTTTGGTGTTTGTAGAATAGTGTTCATTAGCCCGTTTAATCTTCTTTTCTTGTAATGTTTATGGCGATAAACGTTACACAAGGCATGTAAAACTCAGAATATACAAAACAATAATTTTACCAGTTTTTCTCTTTGGGTGTGAAACATAGTATCTTAATTTACATGATGAAACAAAATTTAGGGTGTACAAAAGAGGTGCTTAGGAATATGTTTGATCCAAAAAGGAATGAGGCTATTGGGGAGTGGAGGTTATATATAATAATGAAGTACATACCGTGTTCTTATCATATGACATTGTTCAGATGCTCAAGTCTCGTAAATTATGGTGGGCTAATCTAGAACTATGTTCAGAGTAACGACTGGCAAACTAATGGAAAAAGACCATTGGGGAGACTTAACTGCAGATGGGAGGATCACATTAGAAAGGACTTGAATGAGATAAGGTGTAATGAGGTGGACTGAATATAATTAGTTCAAGATAGGGATAAGGTGTAATGAGGTGGGCTGGATATAGTTAGTTCAAGATAGGGTGTAATGAGGTGGGCTGGATATAATTAGTTCAAGATAGGGATAGGGTGTAATGAGGTGGGCTGGATATAGTTAGTTCAAGATAGGGATAGGGTGTAATGAGGTGGGCTGGAATATAGTTAGTTCAAGATAGGAATAAGTTTTAATGAGGTGGACTGAATATAATTAGTTCAAGATAGGGATAAGGTTTAATGAGGTGGACTGAATATAATTAGTTCAAGATAGGGATAAGGTGTAATGAGGTGGAATGGATAACCCTAGCTCAACATAGGGATAGGTGGCGTACTTTTGCAAGTGCGGTGTTGAACCTTCAGGTTCCTAATACTGTAGAGTAGGTAAGTATAAAGCTATTAAATTATTACTCTTATTAAAGAATTTCAAATGCAATTTTTTTAATAGGTTTTCACAAACTGTTGTCCTTAGTCAAATAAATAATAATTGCTTTACTAGAGTAGTACACCCATATTTGTCCTTGATTGGCTGAACGCAAACCAACACAACTGTCAAGAGGGTCCAACACTTCTGACATACGACTACACTTGTGTGTGCTATTGTCGACAGACACTATTACGAGCCATAGTCAGACAAGCGAGTGTGACTGGACTACACTTGTGTGTGCTATTGTCGACAGACACTATTACGAGCCATAGTCAGACAAGCGAGTGTGACTGGTTGTGGATGAGCCTTGACATAAGATAATTATTATAATTCATAAGCATTCTTTGTTATTTTTTATAAGTTTTACTGATTATTTTGTAAATAGATGTATAATAATTAATTTAAATCCATGCGATATTTTGATTTACAAACATTATAACATGTAATAAAAATAAGATAATTAATAATAAAATATCTAGGCGTAAATCAAACTAACGGTCGTTTATTAAATGCCCCCGCAACAAACCAGAGAAGAGTGTTTGAAATGAACCGACATTCAACAACCCTTCAGCTGCATTCAAGAAACTGAGAATAAATTACAGTTGCTATGAAAACACTTGGGCCCCTTCACTAAGTGGGTTCTAGAAATATTTTACTAAATACAGAATTGGGAGACAATAGTTTGATTCCAAACTAGCGACCTAGGTGCACTATTTTACCTATAGTCAACTCTCGATCCTACGACCTCGGGAATAATGTGTAAAATAAAAGTCAAAATTTTTAAGGAAATTGGTCAAAAAAATGTGTTTGTTGCACTTATTTAGGTCGCTGCATTGCGATAATCTTTGTGGGTGATGTATTACTAGTAACTGGGGTGGGTCAGGTATGAAAATACACACCACTCCATAAGTGCCAGCCAATAGCACTTGACTCTGTCCATCCCCTCCCACAAGCAAAACAATGTTTCCCCACCCGCGACTGCCACCACATCATACGCCAGGCTAGTTTTTGCTATTGTTATTTTGATTCTAGATTTTATTATGTTTTTGGTTTGATTTTCTGAAAGATTTTGACGACCCACACTATTTTTGGTTTGATTTTGTGGACAATTTTTGATGAACCCCACTATTTTTTTTATTTGATACAAACTTATAATTTCTACAAAATGAGTGAAAGGAGGACCTTCTTGATGCTCATGAAGAAGTACGAGATCAACCAGGAAGTGGATGAGAAAAAAAGTACAAAGACGGAGATTGCGCGGCAGCATGGCATCCCAAAGTCTACACTTTTCACGATTCTCAAAATGAGAGAGAAAAAAAAATTGTAAATGCAGTATAGAAGGAAGGCCACAATGTAAGGGCCTAAAATTTGAAGCGTGCAATGCAGGTTGGGTATAGACAATTTTAAGTGTTCAAGTGGGTGGCTAGAACATTTCAAAGTGGGTCACAGAATATCCAGCCACAAGGTCGTCAGTGAAAGCGCATCGGTCGACCCAACTCGGGTGAAGGATTGGATGCCCTTGCATCGAAACATCCTCAGGCGCTATTAGCCTCAAGATGTATACAACGCCGACAAGCTGGGAATGTTCTACCTCATGCCAGATCACACACTTGCTGTGAAAGGGAATAAGTGCAAAGGTGCGATGAGCAAGGAGCGCCTCAACGTCCTTCTGTGCTGCAACATGGACGGCAGCGATAAGGTGAAGCCCCTCGTGATCGGGGAAGTTCAAGAAACCCCGAAGTTTCAAGGGCAAAATCCTGCCTTGTGACTATGATTTTAATAAGAAGGTATGGATGACCTCGAGGGTGTTCACGAGGTGAATTCAAGGCTTCAATTCGAAGATGGACGCCAAAAATAGAAAAGTCGTGCTCTTCGTCAACAATTGCCCCCACACCCTGCTCTCGACAAACCCAGGAACATCGAGCTGGTGTTTCTGCCAAAGAACATCAACAGCATGCTTCAGCCCCTGGACCAGGGAATAATCCATCAAGTGAAGGTGAAGTTCCATAAGAAGCTTGTGCGGAGAATGGTGTGGAATCTCAACATGAGCAAGGAGGTCAAAAAGCGGGGCGTATTCAGGACCATAGAAGGAATTGTCACCAGTTGGAGGGTTGTGAGACTGGTGCTAATCGCCAACTGCTTCCGACACGTCCACTTTGTCCTACCAGTCGACGAAGAGGCTGCCGTCCATGTGCTTCTCACCACTGTCAGAGCTGAAGACCCAGATGACCCACCGCCAGTGGACGCCAATTCCCAGCCAAGCCCCTGCATGCAGCCTGGCCCATCAACAGCACCTTTGTCTGCCCCCCTGACTTTAACTCGGCCGTGTGACAAGGAAACATGGCAGATTAGCCCCATACTACACGTATGAGGAGTACTTAGCCGCAGACGATGACATCACAGTTTGGGGCTCCCTCAACGCCGCCAATATAATAACGGAAGAGCAGGAGTCCGACGATGAAAAGGGGGAGGAAGAAATGGGAAGAAGAGCCTGAAGACATCCCCACGACGAAGGATGTCCTGAAAGCCGGGGACGTCTACTCAAGAGGAATTAAGTGAGGGTGCTAGCAANCCGACGATGAAAAGGGGGAGGAAGAAATGGGAAGAAGAGCCTGAAGACATCCCCACGACGAAGGATGTCCTGAAAGCCGGGGACGTCTACTCAAGAGGAATTAAGTGAGGGTGCTAGCAAAGAGCTGTGGTCCTAGTTCTATGTGAAAAACTTTGTAGAGCAATCTAGAAATAAAAATAAGCAGGCCTCCATAATAGACTTCTGCGAAGAAAAAAGGTAATACTCTTTTTCTTGTGTTGTCTAAAAAAATGTCATTTTTGGATATGAAGGTCAGGAGTGGAACAAAATCCGTTTAGATCCCAATAACGACCCCTTCGAATCAACTACCCTTTTCCAGGGAACCGTGAAAGGTGGTAGAATCAAAAGTTGACTGTATTATGTTTATCATAGATTGATTGTACATGTATTACTGTAAATGTGTAAATAAATTTTGTAATGCTTAAATAGTAATATAGCTTTAAAACCAAAACATGGGGACAGAACAGTGCCTATTTTCTTTTCCTCTCTCTTGTATACATATAAAGACACAATATTATTATATGCAACTGACTACTCATATGTTTGCACCACATTTGTGAAGTAGTTGAATATTTTCCCTTGCAATAAGTTAAGAAATTCACATGTGATTTTAAATGTAATTTTCTTAGTTTAAATATTAATTATCCCAGCACATAATTATTTGACTGTATATTTGTTTTAATAGTGTTTTAGAAGTGACAATTTTATTTTTCAAAAAAATATCACAAATTTTAAAATTGATTATTTTAATCTATGGTATGTTTAATCCATAAGATGTGATCCTTTTATCCCTAATTCAGGATATGTCTATATAAATTAAAAGTTACATTTAACATGACTTAACCTGAATGATGAAGAAAAGAAAACTTTTGACAATAAAAGCTTAAAGTTTAATTTCAAATACCTTTTTGATACCTGGCTCCTCCATGTTAAAACAAACTGAAATTTTCAAATCATTAATAAGCCAGTATCATTAATTTGTTAAATAAAAATTGGTTCACACTAATTATTATAGTTTTAATCTTGGAAGTTTAAGCTTAGCTATCAGCAGATAAAGATAGGTATCTAATCAATCTAGTTTTAAAAAAAACTTGATAAGCTTTATCATGTACTGGTGTGGTTTTAACCTAAATTATACCCTATATTAATATTGTTTCAGCAGACTTGATGGAAGACCAACAAGATGAAGATACTCCAAAGTTTCATAAGTCACAAATATGGCCTGAAATATCTGAAGATTCTGGTTATAAATACAAGCTGAGTGCTCTATTATTTATTAGAAGCATCCAGACTCATCGGAAGTTTCTCTTGGCAAGCCATATAGGCAAGTTGGATGTTGAATGCACCAATTCAGAAGGTCATCAAGGATTAGTAGAGTCTTTCAACGACATTATCTTCATTGAAGAATCACAAGGTGGAGTCAAGTCGTGCAGTTTTGTGTTGGTGAAATGCACAGGTACTGAATTTATTGTAAAACCTTCCGATTTGATTTCTACAAAAGGAAGTTTTAGTTTACATTCACTTTTTGCCTCTTACCTCCATATTAAAAGTCTATTCGGCAGTGGTGAGTTAGACTATATGCAAGTTACTTTTGAAAATTGTAAATTTATTTTGTACACAAATGCTTTGTTTGCTTTTCAAGAACAAAATGAAAGTGTCTTAGAAGAAAACATATTGTCAACCAATGATAGTGGTTTTGTTTTAGCGAAATACTGTAAACTTATCAGTGAAAATTCGGTGGTAGGAATAGATTTTCAAAAATTTATTGAAAAATTGCAATTTTTCCATTCACAGGCAAATGAAAATAAACTGGATCAGCTACTTTACAAACATTTTTCTAATTTATATTTACAACCAGAATCTCTTGTTGAATTATTTCACAAACAGTTTATACACAACTTTGAAAACTGGTGGAAAGAAATGGGCGAATGTTTCTTTCTAACCAAAAAGTCCTCTATTTTGGACAAAGTTTTTAGTGATTATATATTGTTTTTAAATTCAAAAAAACAAGAGGAAGTGGATGTTATACGTATCAAGTTCACGGAGGAAACAATACAACAGTTAAAAGAAAATATTACAAACACTCAATGTCATATTGAAAGACTAAGCGAAGGTTCAATGTTGGTTTCCATGTACAAAGTGCATCATGTTTTAAGGTTTTTGGGCCAGTTTAAATGGTACATCTTTGTTGGATCAAAAGAAGCACATGATCTGCGACTTCAGTTGATGTCCATGTGGAAGAGTCACTATTGCTCTTATCTAGGCATTGTTGTGGAGCTAGATATCAATTTGCAAGAGTTCATTGAACTTATTATTCTGATTCGTGATGTATTACAAAACCAGCATAGTAAAAGAGTTGTGTTTCTTATCAAAGAAACTACTGAATACTCCGAAATAAATAATACACTAAGGAAGTATTTCGATTTGTAAAGGTTGAGTTTGACCATAGATTTATTTATAGAGATTACTTTATATAAAAAAAAACTAGCTTGAAACATTTATATCAATATAACATGCTAATAACTAAAATGCATCTATATGTTGTTTTTTTTAAATATTTAATATTCGGATGGACATCTCGAAGTTTTGCAAATTCTTTTCCAAGTAGTACTATGTTCTAATCACCTCACCAAAGGTGCACTACTGTAGTAGCTAGGACAGTCACCACGCGAACCCCCCTCCCCTCTTTGCAGTGTGTCCTTGCATTCCACCGTTACTCCAGGCCTCCACCACCACCCCTCACCTTTTTTGCTTACTGCTCAACAAAAGACAAGCCATCATCGATGTTCTCCAAGGAGCGGTGCCGAGCTTTGAGCCGCAATGTCGGGGTTTTATAGAATGACGTCCAAATTCAACGCAAAAGGGCTTGAACCCCTGTCAAAGTGTAATTTTTCTGAGTTGCCTTAGTAAATCATCATTTACAATAAATTTTGACATTTTTATTTGGTTTATCTATTACTGTATAAATATATACAAATATATTTTCTTCCCTATATTTCAAATAATATAGCATTTATTTTGTTTTTTTAGGTGATAGTTTTTACAGTTGCTAATTACGCTAATAATTTAAATATGTGATATAAGGAGGGGAGAATTAAAATAGGAATAAAAAAGTGAAAACCCCACTTTGTTCTAGGTATTATTATTATTATTATTATCATCACTGCGTCTTACTACCCGTTCAGGTAATACACACGCTAATTTGTAATGGTAGGGTGATTGTGAGATGAAATGGAGGACCTACAGTTTAACTTGGAATCCGAACCACGATGCAGGCCTGGCATTCCTCACATTCACAAGTTGTGATTAATACACGTCTTGTCAGAGGTGAATGAAGGGTTTGGCAATCAGATAAATCTGTGCCGGGACCAAGTATTGAACCCCGGACCCCCAACACAGAAGTCCGACATCTTACCCCTAGACCCTCAGGCCACCTTGTTCTGACAGGCTGTTAAAAAAAATAGGAACTATCTTAAAAAAAATTAATGTGCCAGAAAAAAGTTAAATAAAAATTGAAATATTTAAAATTTTATTTCAATGGAATAGAATCTACACACTACTTCACTTTACAAATACTGTTCATTTTTTATCATTATAAAAATAAGTATAAACTATCTAGAACTATCTTTTTCTTTTTTATGGTTAAGTTCAGTACACAGGTTATTAATGGCTTACATTTTTTTAAATCCCTTTGGTTAGCACTGCATCTTACTACCTGTTTGAGTTATACACCTATGTACTGATTACCATAATGATTTAGAGATTATAAATGTTTAATTGAGAAGTGCACCCACATTTGTGTGGAAGGTGAGCGGAAACACATTTTAGGAAAAACTACCCTCAGGGCACCTGACCATTATTCAAACCTCTATCTCCCCGTCAATGGCGATCCCTTTTCAGGTTAATCACATATGTACTAATATACTAGTATGTTAGAGATGAAGGTTGCATTTAGCCACATTTGTGCCCACCTGTGGAAATATTTTTAAGAATTAGATGGCTCTAGAAGTTGTTTTGAATTTGTTTTAATGGTGATTGGTTTTCAATGAATTCTCACCCACTTAGCCAAATATTTTTTCTTGAACTTATTTGTATGCACAAGACAGGGCAACCCAAAGGATTCATACATAATAATTAACTTTATTGCTATGCCTTATTAATTTTTACTAATATAATTAAACTTTGCACATACAAAAACTAAACATTCCTTCCTCTACCAAGCTACATTCTTATCTTTGCAATTCTAACAAAAACAAATAAATGGTGGCTTACAATCATTACTCATTAGCCTTTCTGATATATTATAGCTTGAAGCAAAATTTTTTTAAAATCAGTTATCAATAAACGTTTTGAATTACATTTTCCACAGAAAAAAAACAACAGGTATACAGTGCTATTCATAATGTAGAACACCTCCCAAATACTCATTTTAAGGAGGATTTTTTAAAAAAAGTTCAATTTAAAAAAAAAATCAGTCAGTAGCTCACTAGCCTTAATTTTAGAGCTAAAAATACAATAACAATTTTCCCTCTAGATTAGATTATGTAAAATCTAAATATAAAGGTTGACTGGATTGTAAAACACATTCTTATTAAGTTCGAAAGCACATAAAATAGCAACATTTATCATAATCTCGAGGGCAATGTTTTTAACGATAATCATTTTTGTATGTGAGAAAGTAAAAATAATTACCTTTTATGCATATATGTTAAGACTATGCTAAGACTTCCTGTCGTAAACTATAAATGTTTGAACAGTTGAGTACACCTTAGGGAGCAAACTTTCTAATTTGCTCCCACCCCCTCTGAGTGGCCCTGGACCCCTAATTTTGAAACTTGTGAAAATACTTTCTAGTGAGCAAACTCGCAAATCGCAGGCTGTATTGAAACAGAGCCAATTTTTAAAGGTTTCTACTGTCGTGCGAGTCGATGTAGTGCTGTTTCCCTTGCGACTGAGTTTTCAATCTGACAACACTGTAAAACCATGACGTGCCAAAGGATTGAGGCGATGAGATGCCACAACACGCCATTATACAAGATACATAACTGAAAGTAAACACTATTATTGTATTGAGGGCATCATATACAACAATTTGTTTCGTTCTATTGTGTCATCATCTTCCAGTTGAATGCATCTAAGCTTGTCTCGACATGTTCTCAGGTCATATGAGTAGAGGTCAAACCATCCTTCTGATCAATATTCATTTTAGCTCACTTGTTAACGTGCTTGTCTGAAAATCAAGTGTTAACGAGATCGATCCCACCCTGTTTCAATATTTTAGTTTTTTGTTTGAATTTAAATCACTTATTAATAATTAGAATTCATTACTCTATTATTTTACTTTCACAACAATTTTTAACATAAATATGCCCTAAAGGTTTTAACTATGTGAATAATAATTAGTTTGCATAGCCTTATTTTTAAATGTGTACATTTTTATGTCAACAAACCCATACAAATTTCATAATTAATCCACCATTTTTAATTTACTACCTTGTTAAATTATTTTTAAAGAAGAATATTACAGTAGTTTACATAGGTTTAAAAACCTTGTATACTTATATAAAAAGTATTTAAAACAAATTATATGCTTACTAATACAATAATTTAAAATTAAAGTTTAAAGTCTGATAAATTTAAAAAAAAGAAGAGAGATGATAAGATTTGAACACGGGAACTCTAGCTTTTGAAAACATCACTATAGACACAGCCAAATTGACAGCTAAATAAATTTGAAAAAATTAAAATATATTATTATATTTTCACCCAAACACACATTTTTATTGAAGAATTGAATAAGTGTACAAAGCAATCGTGTTTTTTTCTTCTGTAAACCTATTTTGAACAGTGGTAGTTTTATTTCAACAAAATCACTCTCTGAAAGCTGCAACCGAAGAGGGGGATGGCATCCATTTTGTTATTTTATGCTCTACTTAATAGGCAAGGCCTGTCTCATATGGTGTGAGGATGGCGAGTAGAATCTGCTTGTTATTCGATTGTGTGACGTTAGTTTTCACAGCGAAGACGTTTCGAATTAGGGGTTTGCGAGATTGTGTGCAAGATGAGGGAAATACGCTAGCGAATCGCTACTCGCATGTTTCAAAATTAGGGGTCCTAATCATGGGTCTTGTTGTCTGCTTGTTACAAGGGGCGTGATAGTCAGGTGTCTATAGTATACAGTGTTTGGTTCGGATAACAAGTTGGCAGCTCGGAGATTGGTTCCACATTG
Organism: Timema douglasi; assembly: GCA_901482245.1. NCBI lineage: Eukaryota > Metazoa > Arthropoda > Insecta > Phasmatodea > Timematidae > Timema > Timema douglasi. Next base: position 25,959 of record CABEEJ010008090.1, read on the forward strand.
CCTCATTTTCAAGGTTT
>CABEEJ010008091.1:0-11462 GCA_901482245.1 Timema douglasi
AAACCCCCTAAATTTGAATTAACAATTTTTATGAGTATTTACGCACCTGGTACACAATAAATCATTAATATCAAAAATTTGCTATATATAAACACACACATTCTTGTATATAATGTAGAAAACCCGCATACTCTATATATACATATATATGTATATGTGTATACAAGATTTTCGACCAAAAGTAATAAAAAAAACCTTTACACTTACATCCGACAAACTCTGCTAATATCATTAAATTGTGTTCAAAGTTTCGGTGTGTAGCGCCGGGAGAGCAAAGCTGTGCAAGCATGCGTATACAACAGGTTGCATAAGAGTTAGGAACGCGTTACTGCACATGTAATAATGGCGAGCACTTTCTGTGATGTAGGACCGTTGATTATGACCCTTAGAACGCATTCACATTTCTAGACGGAATGGTGTGCTGGTTACTATTAGATTATGGTCTGTTCTGCTGTCGTGCTTCAAGATGTAGAAGTGTGCAGTTCCGCGCACCTAACTCTTATGCAACCCGTTTGTACACGCATGCGTTCACAGCTTTGCTCTACGGTTGCTGTAAGCCAAAACCTTATATATACACGGAAAAAAACAAAAAATTAAACACAATATAAAAACTTGTAAAAATTTACATACAATAATCGCAGAATTAAATAATTTGAGGACGCGTGACCTGAAATGGTATTCCTTCTCTGCAGAGCGTCACGTATTCACATTGTCAGAAATAAACAATGAGAGTCAAGCCAATATATTCCCTATTCTAAGAAAACAGCTGTATTTGGCATTCTTGGCATATTATGGGGGTTGGGGGGGGGGGGCTTTAATAAAGATCTTTAAGTTGGGTTTGAAATGAGTACAGAATCAAAAATGTACAATTTATAGACCTCGAATTATACTAATTTTGCCATCTAAATAACTAATTAAATTTAATTTTTTAACATTGGTTTAAATAGTAAATTCATGTAAACCATGGTGGGTTTGATCTAACGAAATTTTTCGAAATAACCAGATTTATTTGTAAAGAAAGAATGTTTTAGAGTATTAGTTTATTTTTCCATATAATTTAACAGCTTACTAATCAAACAGTTGAGTTTATTAGTGAGGAACTTGAGCTAGTAATTTCTTACACAAAATTTTTAATTCGTTTTCGAGAAGAGCAGGGGTTTCCAAATTTTTTAAACCAAAGGAGCTCTTGTACAAAACAAATACATGCTTGTGCCTTTAAAGTTTTACACAAATATTATGAACATTCAAATAATAAACAAATGGGAAACATCATGAGTTCTGGCTGTGCCTTTGGCAAATTTACTTTATTCATATTTTTTTTTATCACCGCGTCTTATTACCCGTTCTTGTTATACGTTTATGTAATAATTACACTAATGGTCTCAGGGAATAGGAAGGTTATATTTATTGGAAGTGTACCCGCATTCACATGGCGGAGAAAGCGTTGAAAACACCTTTTGTAAAGAAAAAAAATCACCCTCATTTCATCCGACCTAGATTCGAACCTCGATCATTCGTCATCGGCAGTTTATTCTACCGCGAGAGTAGTGCTTTAGGCCATGCAGCCATCGAAACGGGTTATTCAGATCTAAAAAAAAAAGGGCAATCCTAATTACTAAGGTTGTTTTTATATTGTGTAAAATAACTAATATTCTAAAATTAACTCACTGAGCCTTGGATAAATATGGCAAAGCCCAAAAGTACCGTGGATCACAATTTTTTAAAAAAAACTCTGCATTAAAGGACAAACTAATGAGGATTCCCTGTCCAACTGAGACAAACATCTCTGAGCATGCGCATGGCTGACTTTCCAGAATTGTTTCCTTCAATAGTTTCAAAATGGACTAATATTTGGCCTTAAGTTACAATTAAATTTTTTGTTTTTAGTTAACATAATGAAAATTTTGCTATATTTTGTTGTTACTTATGATGGGAATTTTTTTTAATATGAGTTTGGCATCATTATCCTACCCCTCCTCTCCCCTCTTTTTCCCCGACATCTAAACCTTTCTTCTTTCCCCCACCCTTTAAAGGGGGGGGGATAAAAGGTCAGACAGACCTCCCCTCCCCCTGTCCTCCACGTGATATTGGAAGTGGTTTGGGGGGAAGAAAGGGTCCATTGTTGTTGGAATTGATGCGGTGAACCATGACTCACTCTTGAGTGCGTTCGATGCACGTGGTGACCTACTGATTTCACTTGTGTTTGTGTGGACCAGAGGGTGTGTGGAGGGTGGGGGGTTGGAGTTCAAGATGCGGACTGGTAGTAGACCGACTTTGTGGGAGAAAAAAAGAGTTGGAAGAGATTTCTAAATCAATGCCCCTCTTTTTTTTTCTTTTCTTTTAAGGTTGAAAAATAAGTTTTTTTCCCTTCAACTCCTAACAAGTTAAATCAAAGCTCGATTTTCATAAGAAGAACGTTATCTAACAGCTATAAAAAGCTACTAGATAAACTTTCACCTATTCATACGTCAAATCATGTAATATGAAGCTGTCACTATTGATAGTTACAAACGATACTTATAAAATAACTGCTAGCTCGTCAACCTTAAAAAATGTATGTCACTTGTTGGCTCGCCGGGTGCCGATGAGAGAACGCGAACACTCCCGACTATGTTCGAACACTCCCGACTATGTTCGAACACTCCCGACTATGTCCGAACACTCCCGACTATGTCCGAACACTCCCGACTATGTCCGAACACTCACGACTATGTTCGAACACTCCCGACTATGTCCAAACCCACCCGAAATAGAACTCTCGCCCGGGTTTTCCAAAGTAGTCATTTGCCGATTCAACGCAAATTTATATAATATATGTTTTTATTTACCTATACAACAAAAATAGTTTATAAATTAAGTGAAATACGTATTTAGATAATTATGTAAAATATAAATCTGTGTTTGTCATTTTTGTGCTCTCAAAATAATTTTATATTTTTCATGAGCCGGTGGGTGGAATAACTTATTTAGTACCAGAATCCTACTGAATAGTATTATTTTAGTAGGATAAATTGCCTTATAAAACGGTAATAGGAAATCCCTCTTGAAAGGTATTTTATCCTACCAAAATATTAATATACGTTAGGATTGTTTTACAAAACAAGACCTTCCAAAACGGGCTTCCTTCCAAAATTACTGTGTAAATTAGCCTACATCAACTTAATTTAAAAAACAAGTCTCGAGTTTCGAACTTAGTTATGCCGTTAAACCTTTTTTTTAACACAATTATTTCATGTAGCTAGATATCCCATACATTGATATGTCTCTTACATTCATACAAATTAGCGAATGATGTTAAAACGAGGGAGAAAGATATACCCGAAAGTTTATCTCTCTCTTTCACAAATGGTGTGCAGACGACAACTCGAAAATTTTTAGCCTCAGATGTACATCCAGTTATAATCATATAGATCAATGGTTGAGACTCGGTAGCGATGGTAGTTTGTGGTTTGAAGTTCAGTGAAATTTAACACGGAAGCGTTCCCAATCTTCCACATTCTTCGCGAGTGTGGCCGATTCGATACGAGATCCACGCCAATCAGACAAGTAAATTGATGGCGAGTTGCTTCCTCTACCCATTCACATTCCGTCCATTGGTTTCTGTGCTCGTAACACTGGCTTTCCAGTACTTTAGCTTGACCACCATCATCATCATCATCAACAACTGTTTCTTGTCTGTGGTCGGGTCAGTTTATCAAAATGTCTCCATCTTTATCCTTCCACCATTCTTCCTCCTTTAATTTCTTCCATTTCCCTTCTCTCACTTGAACACTTTTTGTTTATCTTTTCCTCTCATCGCTTTCTTGGCTTCCTTGTGGTATTTTTCCTACATACTTCATTTCCAACATTCTTTGGCATCCTATCTTTTTCCATACTCATTACATGTCCATACCATCTCATTTTGGCTTCTTCTACTATCTCAAGTACTCCATCCTCATTACATGACCATACCATCTCAGTCTTGCTTCCTCTACTATCTCATGTACTCCAACATCCTCATTACATGATCATACCATCTCAGTCTTGCTTCCTTCACTATCTCATGTTCTTCCTTTACCCCAACTCTTCCCCTGATAGCTTCATTTCTAATCCTGTTTCTCCCCGTGACAACTAACAGCATTCTCATATCCTCCACTTTCCTAGTCTCTCTTACATCCAATGTCCATGTTTCTGCTGTATGTGTGACAATAGTTACAAAGTATACCCTTTAGTACTGTTGCACACGCACCGATATTATCGGTGTCGGCGCCGGCGCCGATATCGTTATTAACACCATTACCGGCATGAGTTGTTGCACACACACCAAAAATATCGCTATCGGTGCTTGAGAGGCATAGGCAGTTTTGTTTATGGTGGCGAGCAAACAACATGGCTCCCTGCTCTGCGCAATGATATCGGTGTATTTATCGAGGGGGCCGCCGACAAGTCGGTAGTCGTCAAGATAATAATGTCGTGTCGGCATCGTGTGCAACAGGGCCATAAGATGACATGGAATCTCACTACCACTGATATCGGCGCCGGCGCCGACACCGATAATATCGGTACGTGTGCAACAGCACTATTTCTCCAGTACCAACATAGAGCTTAGTTTTCTGCACAAGCTAATATTAACAGATCTGAAATATCTGTCAAGGGTGTCTTGGAATTTTGTAAAAAAAAAAATTCTCTTTAGGTGACCTGGCGGTCTAGGGGTAAGGTGTCGGACTTATGTTCTGGGGGTCCGGGGTTCAATCCTCGGTCCCGGCAGAGATTTATCTGATTACCAAACCCTTCCTTCACCTCTGACAAGACGTGTATTAATCACAGCTTGGGAATGTGTGGAATGCCAGGCCTCCACCATGGTTCGGATCCCACGTTAAACTGTAGGTCCTCCATTTCATCTCACAATCACCCCAACATCACACATTAGCGTAAGTGCGTATAACCCGAACGGGTAGTAAGACGTGGTGATGATAATAATAATAATAATAATAATAATAATAATTTATCTCTTTATTTAAAATGTGTTGACAAAATTCCAGGACACCCTTGATAGATATTCAAGATCTGTTGATATTAGCTTGTGCAGAATACTAAACTCTATGTTGCTACTGGAGAAATATTTTATTTATTTTTTACAAAAATAATTAGATCCTTTAAAAAATTGAAGAATACTTATACTCCCTTCTGCCGCAACTTAAGTTTAATTCACTTTTGACTCTCGCTACAATTAAAGCGTCAGTTAACAGTAAGACGTCTTACAAGGAAGGAAACAAGATACGTCTCCCCCTACCCTTTCAGTTAACGTCGTGCGAAGAGCTACCGGAGAAAGCTTTTCGACTAGGACTTACCCGGTTAAGTGCGTGTCACAAAGCCTTCGTGTAGAGACGAAAAGGGGGTTGGGTGATAAGACGACAGAGGGGGTTTGGTTTCGTTTCAGGAATCTTGGTGCGTCGTCAAATTATCATAAAACTAACGTTTATGTTAACTTGTGAAGTCCCGGAAAGGTCGTTAAAAAGTAATTGCTCGTTATGTGGTACGTGGTCGAGTATTTTCTTGATTCTTATAATCCCTTTTATTAAATAATATACTAACTTTAACTCTCTTCTTGTGTTTTGTTTTTTTTAAGAAAGAGATAAAGGGAAAAAGTAACTTATAAAGACATTTTAGCTAAGAGATGTGATGGTATTAAAAAAATGCGATATTCCAAATTTGTACGAACAAAATAGTTTAGAAAATACTAACTAGTTTAGCGTTACGTAAATTTATACTTTTATTTTTATTATTTACTATCCTAATATTCATAATGGTTGTCGTCAGCAGGGGAACTCTTATGGTTAAAAAAAAAACAGAATAAAAAAAAAATAGTTACTATCACCCGCTTTGGTGTCCAAATGGTTTTCGAACTCTCTCGCAATATACTGAACTGTTGATGATGAGATAAAAGGTTTGAATCCCGGTTGGGTGTACTGAATGGGGTTTTACCTAAATGGTTTTTACCCGTCTCGGTGTCGTAGTTGGCTAACGCGCTAGTCATGTTGAGCTTGACTGCTGAGGACGGGGAGATCGAGGTTCGAATCTCGGTCGGGTAAACTGGGGGTGGTTTTTCCTAAATGGTTTTCCACTCTCCCTCCACGCAAATGCGGGTTCAATTCCTCTAATTCAACCTTCCCAATTCCTAATCCATTAGAGTAATTAGTACTTAAAGGTTATAACCCGAATGGGTTGTAAGATGCGGTGCTAAATATTATTATAAATGGTTTTATATCCCCTGCACTCAAATGCGGATACATTTTTATACAACCTTAACCTTCATCATCCATAACATATTAACGTAATTTGTATAAATTCGTGTATTTTGAATGGGTAGTAAGACACTGAGAAAAAAACACCACTTTATTTATTTTAAGTCCAAGGATATGTTTAGTTTTAATTAAATTGAAATACATGAGTTGGTGGCCGCGTGGTCTAGCGCTACTCTCGTGTTAGACTAGACTGCTGATGACGGGTAGATAAAAGTTCGTACCTCTGTCGGGAGTAATGAGGGCGATTTTCAAAAAAAATTATTTCCACTCTCCCTCCACGCAAACGCAGGTACTATTCTTATATATAAGCTTCCTAATCCCTAAATTATTATTAGTAGTAGTACCGCGTCTTACTACCCGTTCGGGTTATACGCACTTCGCTAATGTGTAATGGTAGGGTGATTGTGAGATGAAATGGAGGACCTACAAGTTTAACGTGGGATCCGAACCACAGTGGAGCTCTAGCACTCCACACATTCACAAGTTGTGATTTGATTAATACACGTCTTGTCAGAGGTGGAAGGAGGGGTTTGGTAATCAGATAAATCTGTGCCGCGACCGAGGATTGAACCCCGGACCCTCAAGCACGGAAGTCTGACACCTTACCCCTAGACCACCCCTAATCCCTAAAAACCATTAACGTAATTAGTATATAAGCGTGTAACCCGAATCGGGTAGTAAGTCCTGGTGCTAAAAAATATATAGTAAAATGCTATTAATTGTCACAGCAAATTCTTTTTTTGTAATTTTTAAAATGATATCTCTACAAAATGTGGATTTTATTTTGCAAGTAAAGTGTTGATTATATTCATTTGGATCATAAACACATTTAATAGATTGAAAATACAACTTTTTTGAATCATATTTTAAAATAGTGTGTTGTATATAATATTTATCTTTCTGCTAACTGGTCCCATGTTATAATAGTCAGTCCACATCACATGGCTACCAACCTTGGGGCCCAGGGTTCGATTCCCGGCTGGGGAATTACCCCAAAGGTCACCAGGATTTGATTGGCCAGGCTCAAGTTGGGTTGAGAGCCTCTACTGGTTCCATATCCTCATACTCACTATCACCCTCATACTCGCTATCACCCTCATACTCGCTATCACCCTCATACTCGCTATCACCCTCATACTCGCTAATCACCCTCATACTCGCTATCACCCTCATACTCACTATCACCCTCATACTCGCTATCACCCTCATACTCACTATCTCCCTCATACTTACTATCACCCTCATACTCACTATCACCCTCATACTCGCTATCACCCTCATACTCACTATCACCATCACCTCCTCTCATCAAGACATGGAAAGAGCCTCCACGGAAAGGATGTACTATCAGTACATTCGGACAACGGTACATTAGTACTGGCTAATATCTCCACAATCTGGGTTACGAGTGATGTAGTCCAGACATGCGCTTACGTATCCTGTGTTTTATATTTTTCTGCTCGCCAAGTAAACATCTGTTCTTTTAACTGTTCGAGGTTTATAATGTATCTCGATGACATAAACAGAACTAACAGGAACAAAACCGAAAAGCCAGACCCAACTCAAAACGCACAAACAATACATTTCGTGCTATCTTTCGTTTTTACCTCTTTCTATCTGCTCACTTGCTTTTTAGATTTACGATAGCTTTTTTGGGGGGGAAAAGGAAAGATGAGATAGAATAAAATAAATGTTGCGGCACAATTTGAAATACTTTCTATTGTGTCGGCCTCGGTGGTCTTAGGGTAGAATTCTCGCCCCAAGACCCGGTGTTTTTTGGGTTCAAAACTAACCAGGGTTGATAGGTTTATTCTTTGAGCGATAAATATACGTTAACCGTTTCCTTCGAAAGGGAAGCATGTGGCATATAAGATAATCATGGAATGTATTTGAAAAATAACTAAACCAACAAAATTGTTAGGTCCTTTTCGCGCTCGATCTTAGTGATTCGGTACATGAAATTTCTACCAGATGGTGCTGGTGGTACTAATAAACTGAATGGCCGAGTGAATACCCGACCTTAAGATTTTGACTTATGAAAAAGAAGATAAGTTTATTTTAACTTGAAAGGGTGACCTGGTGGTCTAGGGGTAGGGTGTCAGACTTCTGTGCTGGTGGCTGGGGTTCAATCCTCGGTCCCGGCACAGATTTATCTGATTATCAAACCCTTCCTTCACCTCTGACAAGACATTTTGTGAATGTGTGTAATGCCAGGCCTCCACCGTGGTTCGGATTCCACATTAAATTGTAGGTCCTTCATTTCATCTCATAATCACCCTAACATTACACATTAGCGTAAGTGCGTATAACCCGAACGGGTAGTAAGACGCGGTGCTAATAATAATAATATTTTAACTTGGAACAAAATTTAAAAAGAAAAACTAATTATCAGTGAACTACTCACGAATTTAATGTTTTCCTTAGAAATTCAACTGATTAGTTGGATGATCATATGAAATATGTTCCAGATAAAAAAAAATTGAACACAATGAATGGTAAAAGGGGACAATAACTTTTGTATCTCAAACCATATAGAGACCCCAGAAAATATGTTTTTTTTAAATCTAATTTAAATATGAAAAAACACCTCTTTTAATTAAAATCTAAACTTTATTGGAATTTATCAAGGTCTCGATATTGTCTAACACATGGCATAATTAGGTCAATTTGTTTAAAAATGGGATGTTTACCTCTTTTTCCCTGTACTCTTCAATTTGTGAAGAATGCATTTAAAATTAAATATTTAAAATTAAATTTTCGAAATTTTGAAAATTTGAATGAATAACTCAATTCAGTTATTTTTTAAAAAAGAGGGAAAATGCATTTTTACTCATTATGTAAAATGCACACTTCAAACAAAATTCCTAAAACTAATTTCTAAAATATTTCAAATTTTCAAAAAACAGCCATCAGTAAAAAAGCTACCTGGTACCATAACCAAAATCCCGATTATATCCAGAGTTATACACAAACTATGTTTATAAATTTTTAAAGAAATCCATTAACCCGTTCCGTAGTGGAGCCAGTGAATTTTTTTTTATAATTGAAAAATTATAATAAACTCGAAACTGGATATGTATGGGACGCAAGAAAGTATAATTGTTTTTGCAGTTTTTATATATATATATTGTCAAACACAGATCAAATATTGCTTCAATATAAGCATAGAGCTCAATTTCAATGGTGACAAGCCAACAGTTGGTAAATATCTATCAAGTCTGTCCTGAAATGTAATTAATTAATTAATTTAAATTAAAATATTTCTATAAAAACTACCAAAACACTCTGCTTTTCTAACGTTCACCTACTTCTCCACTTTAACAGAGCTTGTATACTAAGCATATGAATCCCTGGTTCGATTTTTTTTTTAATGTATTGATTTAATGACATTGTGGTCTCACCTCGCACAGTAGTTATTTAACGTTCAAGATTTAAGTAAGTTCATAAGTGTCAATTGGTTCAGAAAATGCACGTTAAATAACCAATATAAATATATATCAGGGTGTCTACCATCCGGGAAAACGGGAATTGGCCGGAAATTTGAGGTGATCGGGAAAAAACGGGGATAAGTCGGGAATTTGTTAAATCACAATAAAAATCCGGGAAAATGTTATTTTACTCAAAATATGAAATACGATAATCAGTAAATTATAATGTCATTTTTTTTTTTTGTTTGTAGCTGTGTAATATATTTTTAATTAATAATAAACAATTTTAATACGAATTAAAAAAAATATTCAAATTTTAAAATTTATTATTATTCCTAAAAAAAGGTTAATAGAAAAATGAGGGGGGGTGGAGAGGGGGGGGGGGTTGCGAGTTAGGAGGATGTGACATACTTTTTTAGTCGGGAATTTTTGGAAATGATCAGGGAAAATCAGGGAAAAGGTCGGGGATTTCATTGGTCAAGTTTAGTAGACACCATGAATATATATATACACATAAATTCAAGCAGATTAAGTCTCCTTATTTAGTCTTCCTTCGCCTCAACTCCATTTTCTTTACAATCTTATAATTTCTTCTACAATATAAACATATTACTTTCTTACAAATATTGAGTGTTTATGGATGCAATATTTGGTTATGAAATTTTCTGTTTCCATAATTTCACAAATGATCGTTTTATGTCGGGGGGAACAAAACCCCATTAGGCCTATCTAAACGTTAAAATTTTGAAAAATATGATTGTAAATGTTTACTAATTGACAAGTAGGACAGACAAGCTAACTTAACTTAGGGAATTACGTTTAATACTATACAGTATACACCCAGCCCGAACTCCTTGATATTTACTAACTGGATAACATGACTTACAGACTAACTTAAACTAGGACAGTAGGTAATACTAAACATCCAGCCCCTCTAAACGAAATGTAGATAGTAGAAGTATTATTATTATTATTATTATTATTAGCACCGCGTCTTACTACCCGTTCGGGTTATACGCACTTACGCTAATGTGTAATGGTAGGGTGATTGTGAGATGAAATGAAGGACCTACAGTTTAACGTGGAATCCGAACCACGGTGGAGGCCTGGCATTCCTCACATTCACAAGATGTCTTGTCAGAGGTGAATGAAGGGTTTGGTAATCAGATAAATCTGTGCCGGGACCGAGGATTGAACCCCGGCCGCCAGCATAGAAGTATGACACCTTACCCCTAGGCCACCAGGTCACCTAAACGAAATGTAGATAGTAGAAGTAATCTTTGTCAGCATCACCGGGAACTAAACCAAGGTCTTCAGAGTTATGATAAATACCCTACCTACCTATCCGTTGCAATGGACCACATCAACCTCTTGTCTTCCTTTTTTTTTAAATTTATTTTTGTAATTTTTAATTTAAGTTTTTTATTTGGGTATAAAATGACATCGGTTCCGTGGCAAGCTTTTGGGGTTAAAGTTTATTATTAAAAATGCTTTAGAAATTAAGTTTAGGGATATTTTTTTTTTCTTCCTTGTTTTCATAACGAATCAGGAATATACGCTTTTCCGTTAAGAGAGAAGGAAGGGTTGGTTTGAGGATTTTTGAGTAAAAAAACAAAAACAAGAAGAGGTTGTAGGAAAGAGATGTGTGAGAGAGAGGTTGTAGGAAAGAGGTGTGTGAGAGAAATAATAATGTCGACTTGATGGTAGGAATCTCTGTGAGGTTGTTTTTGAGGATGGAGGGGCGGGGGGG
>CABEEJ010008092.1:10834-23866 GCA_901482245.1 Timema douglasi
GGATTTATTTAAATATATTTGTTTTTTTTTTTTAATTGCTAAGTTATGAAAATAGTTATGAAATTTGTGAAGATACTGGTTTATTTTTAAAACATTTCTCTAGCTTGGGTTTTGAGCTCTGCATACATTTCTCAAATGTTTAAAAATATGTCCATAATATTAATTACTGTAATTTCATGTTATTAACTTTAAATATTATTAGATCTAATTATATTGTTATTATATACCAGGAAAAGGGGAGGGTATGTCATGGGAAAACTTATCTTAGTTAATGATGTATTATATAGTTGTGTGTGTTAATTCTATTTCTGTCCCCGTGTCTTACTACCCGTCCAGGTGATACGCTTAATCTACTAACCATGCTAATGTGTTAGGATGGTTGAATTTAGAATAAATGCACTTGCATGTGCGTAGAGGTAAAATAGTAAACCGTTTAATTTAAAAAATCCTCAGTACATCCGACCAAGATTCCAACACTAATATCCACGTCATTGGAAGTCCAGTCTAATGCGAGACGGACACCTTAGACCATTCGGTCACTGAAGTTGGCTATAAGTAGATTAATCTTTCCTGTAAATGAGTGACTTTGATTCATAGACCACAGTAATAACTAAATACAACCACTCGTTCCAGTGTCCGAATAGTTTATGGCGTCACTCTCGTGTTAGACTGGTCTGTTATTATTATTATTATTATTATTATTATCACCGCGTCTTACTACCCGTTCGGGTTATACGCACTTACACTAGTGTGTAATGGTAGGGTGATTGTGAGATGAAACGGAGGACCTACAGTTTAACGTGGGATCCGAACCACGGTGGAGGCCTGGCATTCCACCACATTCATGGGCTGCTGTTGAAGGCTAGTTCGGAGTTTGAATCCTGGTCAGGTCTACTGAGGGTGTTTTTTCCTAAACGTGTTCCTAATCTCCTTCCATGCAAAGGCTGGTAGACTATCTATAAACTGCTTCGTTCTTCATCCCTATCTCAGTATAGTAATTATCATATATACGTATAACCTGAACAGTTATTAAGAAGCACCCGCCTCGGTGGCGTAGTTGGCTAACGCGCTTGTCGTGTTGAGCTCGACTGCTGAGGACGGGGAGATCGAGGTTCGAATCTCGGTCGGGTGAACTGGGGGTGGTTCTTCCTAAATGGTTTTCCACTCTCCCTACACGCAAATGCGGGTTCACTTCCTCTAATTCAACCTTACCAATTTCTTATCCATTAGAGAAATTAGTACTTTAAGCGTATAACCCGAACGGGTAGTAAGACGTGGTGCTAAATATTAATTAATATTAAGAAGCAATGATTAAAAAACAATAATTAATAATAAATGGTTTCTCGCATCGGTGGGCACACTAACTAAGTTGCGTAGAGACTTATATTTATTGTAGTTCTGGTGTCAGGGAGGTTGGAGTTCGTATCTTTAGCAAGTCATAATGAGGATGCGCAAATGGTTTCACGTGATTTCGGGTACATTTACTTTTAATTACACATTCCTCAACACCGCCCTGTTTGTAGAGTTTAAAGTCGTTTATGTATCAGACGAGAGGGCGTGTCGGAAAATAAGTAAACATTTAAAAATATTAAAAGGTACAGGGGAAGTCCCGGTTTTTTTTTCCTCTCTAATTGAGCTAGTGCTGCCATCTGTTTGGCAATCAAGAGACCTTTTTAATGCAACTATATATTATGGTTAAAAGCGGTCGCTGTCATATTTAAATTAATTAAATTATTTCCTAGGGTGCTTTTGTGGTTTCAGACATAAAAGTTGTCATCCTGGAAAATATGTGTGACGTGACTTGCCCACTTTCCCTCCTACCCTTCATATGTTACATCTACCCGAGCGTGGACTTTAATTCACGATAGTAAAGACATATTCTATGCAGGGAGTCGAACCGGAACCGATAACAGAAATTAACAGTTATTTTTAAGGAACTAGAATCGGAACCGGAACCCCAAAAAAAACTATTCTGGAAAACCGGGACCGAAATCGGAAACGTTAAACAATTTTAGGTTTATAAAGGTTCCTAGTTTTACAAAAATATATATAATTTTGATAAGTTGCTCACATTTGTTTTTCTTTAGCTTAATTTAATTTTGAAATGTTATGTGTTTTCTTCTTTCTCGGTAAGTTCTGAAAAGGGCTTGATATATTTTAGTTTACTACTGTGCTTTGTTTGAAACCTCTTTTCTAAGGTGATTAGTAAAGAGTTAATGAGCCCTTAGCAATACACACTAATGAGTTTAGATTCCAGAGGAATATCGTGACTGTCATATTGGTCTCTGTTTTCTCACTTTAATGTTTAAGCCGGAGGTTTAAATTATTATTATTAGCACCACGTCTTACTATCCGTTCGGGTTATACGTACTTACGCTAATGTGTAATGGTAGGGTGATTGTGAGATGAAATGGAGGACCTACAGTTTAACGTGGAATCCGAACCACGGTGGAGGCCTGGCATTCCCCACATTCACAAGATGTCTTGTCAGAGGTGAAGGAGGGGTTTGGTAATCAGATAAATCTGTGCCGGGACCGAGGATTGAACCCCAGCCGCCAGCGTAGAAGTCTGATACCTTACCCCTAGACCACCAGGTCACCCACCGGAGGTTCAAAAAAGAAGTACCATTTAGCTTTAATAGACAGCAGAGAATATCATATCCCATAGAAGTTGAAATATAGAAAGTAATAAATCATCTCTTTTGGACAAGCAGTTTAAGCCTATTGAACTTATTTATTCCTGGAAGTGAAAAGAAATAATGATATCGACCACATTTATTAAAGATTTACTGTCGTATCCATCCCACATGGGTGATCGCATGGTTTAAAACGTCTCTTTCATGTCAATACTGGATTACCAGTGACAGAGAGAACGAGGTTTGAATCCCGATAGAATGATTTTATAAATAGTTTCACACTTTCTCTCTCCGAAAATATGGGTACAATTACTCAAAAATTCTAACCTTCTCATTTATATTCTACTATTGTAATTAATGTATGATTACAACCCGAATTATTACTAATATACGATGGGAGAGTTATTGTTAAATTTACCCGCCTCGGTGGCGTAGTAGGCTAACGCGCCTGTTCGTGTTGAGCCAGATCGCCGAGGACCGGGAGATCGAGGTTCGAATCTCGGTCGGGTGAACTGGGGGGGGTTTCTAAATGGTTTTCCACTCTCCCTCCACGGAAATGCGGGCTCACGTCCTCTAATTAAACTTTCCCAATTCCTAATCCATTAGAGTAATTAGTACTTAAAGCGTATAACCCGAACGGTTAGTAAGACGCGGTGCTAAATAATAAATAAATAAATAACTATTGTTAAACTTATGTCAGTATGATTGTACCAACATTTGTTTTTCTTCTCTTTTCAACAGAAAATGAAGAGCAGACGTAACAGATAGCGTCAGGGGCCCTTAGGGGGCCTCGGATGTTTCTTCTCTTCCCTTTTCAAGGGACAACTTTTTAAGTTTTTACTACAACATATCAAGGTAAGAAAAAACTGGGGGTTCATGCACTAAGAATTAGAAGTTTCAACCAAAGCACTGATTTTTTTCTGGAAAGCCCATTTTCCACCACCAACATTGATTGAAAGTCACAAAAATTTGGCAAAATAAAAATATGTTTTATTTGATTTAGTAATTAAAACGTTATCAAAGGGTTAAAATAATACCTACTTTAAGATTACTGTATAATTTATATTTAAATTATTAATTAAACAGATTAATAATATATATAATTGTAATATTTGAATTCATGCAATTGTGGCAACATGAGTTCTCAATTCATCCCTCGCCTCGATGACCATATGGTCTAACGCGCTACTCTTTCGATTGGGGAGATCGAGGTTCGAATCTTGGTCGGTCGTACTGAGGTTGGTTTTCCCACAGTGGTTTTCCACTCTCTCTTCACGAAAAATGAGGGTACACTTCTTATTAATATAACCTTCCTCACCGCTAATCCACTAGCTTAATTAGCATATAAGCTTATAAACCGAACGTGTGGTAAAATTCGATGTTAAATAAGATCAAATAACGGTCTTTTCTATGAAAATTAAACTTTAGTTGGACATTTCCGGGAAACAACGTGTTTTTTTTAATATCGTGCAAAAAAAACACTTAAATACTGTCTTACACATGAATTGCAGTTTTTATAAAAATAAATAATCAGTTAACTATCCCTAAATGATTTTTTTTTTAAGTTTGAAATAACAAGTTTGCGATGTTATTTAAAATGTATAACATTCCCCAGGTACACATTATGGAACAAAATCGTAATGATTATTTGGGGAAAAAAAATACAAACCCTTATATCAATTTCGCTCTAAAAAAATAATCTTATAAGCTATAATACTATTAATCATGAAAAAAACCTCCTCAGGTATTCAATCTTAATAAAATAGCTGGAGCATTTTTCAAAAAATTTATGAGCTATTAATAAAACAATCGTCAATAACCTACCACAATTTTGGAGCTACGGCCAAGATCCCGATTTCAGTTACAAAATATAACATCATATATATAAAACATATAAATATCAAATTTGAACAAAATCCATCAGTCGGTTTTGACTGTAAGCCCATAAAAAAAAGAGAGACATAATATTATAAATTCTACTTTTTTGAAGTCCGGGTGGGTTAAAAAAATATCCACGATTAATACACTTGTTTTAAATTAAAGATTGAAACTTGTGACATTATTTAACTATATGCTCGGGTGACCCGGTGGTCTAGGGGTAAGGTATCAGACTTCTGTGTTGGGGGTCCGAGGTTCAATCCTCGGTCGCGGCACAGATTTATCTGATTACCACACCCTTCCTTCACCTCTGACAAAACATTTTGTGAATGTGGGGAATGCCAGGCCTCCACCGTGGTTCGGATTCTACGTTAAACTGTAGATCCTTCATTTCATCTCACAATCACCCTACCATTACACATTAACGTAAGTGCGTATAACCCGAACGGGTAGTAAGACGCGGTGCATAATATTAATACTAATAATAATAATAAACTATATGCTAGTATTCTAACTCTATAAAATTAATAAATCTATAACTTACAAAGCTTATTTAAATACCGATAATATTGAAATTTGTCAACTATCACTATGGCAGATGGCCATCACCAATTAAACTAGGCCCTTACTATTCTCAGAACGGCAACTAGTTTAATTAACAGTGAATCAATCACGCCTGTGTGAACATGGATTGCAGATCAATGGCACGTTAATTAGTTTCCTTGTCCCTTGTACGAACATCGTGCGGTATGATTTACGCCACTGAATTAAGGCAGAGCTTCGCTTCTAGAAATAGCAACCAGTTGAGTTTATCTCCTGGTAACTACCATATACAGTTCATTGTTCATAGAAAGAAACATATATAACATTTAGAAAATTATTATTTTTATTATTAGCACCGCGTCTTACTACCCGTTTGGGTTGTACGCACTTACGCTAATGTGTAATGGTAGGGTGATTGTGAGATGAAATAAGTTTAACGTGGAATCCGAACCACGGTGGAGGCCTGGCATTCCTCACATTCACAAGATGTCTTGTCAGAGGGTGAAGGAAGGGTTTAAGAATCAGATAAACCTGTGCCGGGACCGAGGATTGAACCCTGGCCGCCAGCACAGAAGTCTGACACCTTACCTCTAGACTGCCAGGTCACCCAACATTTAGAAAAGATACTACAGTCAAATTTTCATAAAAAGAACTGTGTCTGGCATCTGGAAAAGATGATAGTCTAATTTGTATAGAAAAAACCATATCTAACATCTAGAAAGGATACTACAGTCTAATTTTCATAGAAGGACATAGATGGAATCTAGAAAAGATACTACAAGCATCCTCCAAACTTTTCATTTTGACATAATCATTCAAAACACTCGCATACATATTTACATACATACATATCGAATACAATATTGGGTAGAATAGACCTGGCGGTCTAGGGGTAAGGTGTCGGACTTGTGTGCTGGGGGTTCGGGGTTCAATCCTTGGTCCCGGTACAGACTTATCTGATTACCAAACCCTTCCTTCACCTCTGACAAGACATCTTGTGAATGTGGGGAATTCCAGGCCTCCACCGTGGTTCGGATTAGTAGGTCCTCCATTTCATCTCACAATCACCCTACCATTACACATTAGCGTAAGTGCGTATAACCCGAACGGATAGTAAGATGCGGTTATAATAATAATAATAATAATAATAATAATAATAATAAAATATAAACATATTTATTTACAGTCGACATTGATAATATTTCACTATTTAATCTGTGTTATTTTATAGGCATTTATATTATCAGTGACAAGTGACAGCTTCATATCACATGACATGACGTATTGATTTATTAACATGATCTTGCTAATTTTTAAAACTGTCCAAAATATTCCTTTTTTTCAAAATTGGACTGTAACAATAATTACGTGTATTGCTTTTGTCAAAAACTATTTCTAAAAGCCTTTACAATAAATTTTTTTTATATTTTTTTAAGATTATAACTATATTTTAATGTATATTTAATGTTGATGTATTTTAATTTATCAATCAATATGTCTAGATATCTGTTCTGAGGTGGTCCCTTTTGACAGATAATGGCAACTTTCATAGCAATAATATAAATAATCTGAACTATTAATGATGTTTGCTGTTATATATTTAGTTTTTATTTTATCAACTAAAGAAAAAGTATTGTAATCTTAAAAAATTTTGACCTCAGTATTATGATTTTTCTTTAAATTTTATGTGCCCCATAATCCAAAAAATTGTATTCTACAATTCTACCTGTATGTAGGTCTGTCTGTCTATCCATACGTGACCCATGGCCACAGATCTGAAACAGTTTAATGGATTTTGTTTAAATTTGGTATTTTTAATTCAAGCCTTATCTTTTAAATTATACGTAGTTTACAAATGATTCAAACATTTTTCATAATGGTTCAAACAATTGTGTTTAAAAATAATTCTAGGGGTTGTTTGAACTCCATAATGATAGTCCACTATATACTTATCTTTGGTGTGGAAATATGTTTAATGGTAGTTTAATGTTAAAGGTGATTTATAAAAAATTAGAATTATTTCAAAAATGGCTCATATGATTTTATTTAAAATGTATATCTGAGAAGTGTTTGAAATGAAAAACAAAACATTCTATCTGTTTTTTTTATTTTAAAAATAGCTTGTTTGATAATATTTTCATATAAAAAATTTGAAATATTTTTAAAACTATTAAAAACTTGGTTCAAAATGAATATCTGGTAATTTTATCGCAATGAATAGTACATAATTTGACATATTTGTTTATCTTAAAATTATAGTTCTACATTTTTTTTAATAATAATTTAAAAACAAAATATATATCTATACTATGCTGGCGGCCGGGGTTCAATCCTCGGTCCCGGCATAGATTTATCTGATTACCAAACCCTTCCTTCACCTCTGACAAGACATCTTGTGAATGTGGGGAATGCCAGGCCTCCACCGTGGTTCGGATTCCACGTTAAACTGTAGGTCCTCCATTTCATCTCAATATCACCTTACCATTACACATTAGAGTAAGTGCATATAACCCGAACGGGTAGTAAGACGCGGTGCTAATACTAATAATAATAATAATAATAATAATAATAATATATGTATACTTTTAACAGGATTTTTTTTTTTTCGAAATTGATATGTATAATAGTATATAGATAGTATATAAATATAACAGTATATATTTAGTTTTCTAAAACAAATTAATGTAATGAATGCTATTTATTTTTCCTATGACAAACTTTCTAGAAATTTTCCTTTTTTAAAAAATTGGCCTTAAAAATGACATTAAAATATATATATATATATATACATAGTAATTGTTTTTCATGAAAAGTAACAATATGTTTTTATCTTTAAAAAATAAAAAATTAATTTAATAGTAGTCTAGCTTACAAATAACTGATTTTTGAAAATTTGAGAATTTAAAGAAATATTTTAAATATTTTTTTTAAATTTATATATTAAGAAAGTTTATTAACAAGCTAAATTTTTTTCAGATTAAAACTTAATTAAGATTAGTTTTATGAAATTCTATTTTCAAAAATTGTATTCCAAGATACAGTAAAGGGAATTAGAATGTTTGTGTGATTGTCGTACAATTTATGGTTAATATAGTACTATTTTGGTAACCGATATCTGAGTTTATTTGTTCAGATCAGTGGAATCCAGTGATTTAGAACTTTTGGTGAGTAAAGTTGTGTGGCGGAAAAGATGATACTCCGACCAGTCGTTTCGGAGTTATTTGGAAGTCATCCAATGTAACTCGTGAGTTATTGCTACAAGACGACCTGGCAGTGTATACTAAACCTGTCCAGTGAGGTGAACTGTCGCGTTAAACAATATATGACAGATCACTTCTCCAAAATATTGACCTGTCAAACCGGTGGGCCCGTGGGCCACATGTGGTCCGAACCTTGACTCTACGAGCACCTACATAAATACCGTCCCCTTGTCATTATTATTATTATTATTATTATTATTATTATTATTATTATTAGCACCGCGTCTTACTATCCGTTCGGGTTATACGCGCTTACTCTAATGTGTAATGGTAGGGTGATTGTGAGATGAAATGAAGGACCTACAGTTTATCGTGGAATCCGAACCACGGTGGAGGCCTGGCAATAATGTGTAATGGTAGGGTGATTGTGAGATGAAATGAAGGACCTACAGTTTAACGTGGAATCCGAACCACGGTGGAGGCCTGGTACATAAATACCGTCCACTTGTCATGTTCTTTGCTTTTTAGCGTTACACTATTTTCTTAAGCACCACGTCTTATTACCCTTCCGGGATATATGCTTATGTACTAATTACGCTGGAGGTTTTAAGGATTAGGAGGGTTATATTTAGAGGAAATGTACCCACATTTGCATGGAGGAAAAGTGGGGAAAACCATTTATGAAAAAAACGTACGTACACCCATCCAAGATTTGAACCTTGATCTCCCTCCCCGACATCGGCAGTCTAGCCTACTACAAGAGTAGCGCCTTAGACCATGCGGCCACCGAGGCGAGTGTTACAATATTATATTTTTACTTTCTCACAACCTTTTTGAGAGAATATTGCGACAGTCCAGAGATAGAAAGATCAGTTTTCGCAGTTCCGTCTATATGTCCGTAATATTGTAACTCAGTTTAGAGCTAAAACTATTTAACCGATAGGTACTATCGTCCCCAAAAGACAACGGCTGCTCGGTCACTGTATCTCGAATGCGGGCTGACAACATGCGCATTTTTGTGTCGGTTGGATTAGGCGCATGGGCACCGATTTAGTTAGTTGGCTTGGGCGCATGCGTATTGCTTGAGTTAGTTGGCTTGGGCGCATGCGTATTGCTTGAGTTAGTTGGCTTGGGCGCATGCACATTGATTGAGTTAGTTGGATTAGGCGCATGCGCACCAATTGAGTTAGTTGGATTAGGCACATGTGCACCGATTGAGTTAGTTAGCTTGGGCGTATGCGTATGTATTGAAGTTGGTGGGTTAAGGCGCATGCGCACCGATTGAGTTAGTTGGCTTAGGCGCATGCGTATTGATTGAGTTAGTGGGATTAGGCGCATGCGCACCGATTGAGTTAGTTGGCTTGGGCGCATGCACATTGATTGCGTTGGTTGGATTAGGTGCATGGGCACCGATTGAGTTAGTTGGCTTGGGCGCATGCGTATTGATTGAGTTAGTTGGATTAGGTGCATGTGCACCGATTGAGTTAGTTGGCTTGGGCGCATGCGTATTGCTTGAGTTAGTTGGCTTGGGCGCATGTGCACCGATTGAGTTAGCTGACTTGGGCGCATGCGTATTGCTTGTGTCGGCTGGCTTTGAAATGTGATGGGCTCTCCCAAGTCTATGTTGTCACGTGGTGGTTTCAAGTCCCGACCGAGCGGACAACTACGACAGGAGAACTGAAACATTTGGGATTGGCTTAAAGCTCTTGTTTTTTTGGTCGCAGAACGTGTGAATCCACAGTCACTGTTAAAATTGAACTCGTTAAAAGAGATCCCTGATAAACGGCCCAACCTAACCGCTCGACCCTGCGGGTATTGAGAGTTTGGTACCAATGCGCCCGATAAGTTGGCGATCTTCCCTACCCTGCGGGCCCGATCTATTCTTGTCCGGTCTCTTGGCATCTCCTGTCTGGGGGTGGGGAGGGACTTGTGGAGGGGGAGGGAGGGAGGGTGTTTATTCTGGTGCGGGACCGTCTGGACATCTGCCCGCGAGCTAACTGACCCTCAGGGGGGGCTGCACGAGGAGACTTTTATAAAGAAACCATGCTTCCCATAAGGTGTCAATTACACACGGATGTTCAAGGCCGTAGCCAACCCATATTTTCAGGGAAGGGGGGGGGGGCTGTTTGGTGGACCCATCTCCCAATTGCTGGAGGCTAGAAAAAATTATAAACAGTTCTAGAAGCTATCTGAAGTGTTTTTTTTATGGTAACATAACCCCCTAACTGCCAAAGGCTAGGACAAATTCTAAACATTAAACAACTTTAGAAGTTCTCTAAAATGTGTTTATGGTAACATAATCCCCTAACTGCCAAAGGCTAAGACAAATTCTAAACATTAAACAACTCTAGAAGTTCTCTAAAATGTGTTTATGGTAACATAACCCCCTAACTGCCAAAGGCTAGGACAAATTCTAAACATTAAACAACTTTAAAATTTATCTAAAATATGTTTATGGTAACATAACCCCATAACTGCTGGAGGCTAGGACAAATTCTAAACATTAAACAACTCTAGAAGCTCATTGAAGTGCTTTTTATGGTAACACAACTCCCTGATTTGTACTTGTACCTTAATTTTGATATTGCTTGAACCATAAGTAAAGCTATATATATTTTATTCATAAAATTTGGGAGGGGGGGGTTCGAACCCCTAAACCCCCCCTGACTACGGCCTTGGAATACTGTCTCAATTGGCTATTGGTCATCCATTAACCAGACTCTGTTCCTTAAGGCGCCTAGTGGTCCGTAAGAGCTCGAATCAAGACAGACAGATTGCTCTGTCTACAGAATCCTGGTGACCTGGTGGTCTAGGGGTAAGGTGTCAGACTTCTGTGCTGGCGGCCGGGGTTCAATCCTCGGTCCCGGCACAGATTTATCTGATTACCAAACCCTTCCTTCACCTCTGACAAGACATCCTGTGAATGTGGGGAATGCCAGGCCTCCACCGTGGTTCGGATTCCACGTTAAACTGTAGGTCCTCCATTTCATCTCACAATCACCCTACCATTACACATTAGTGTAAGTGCGTATAACCCGAACGGGTAGTAAGAAGCGGTGCTAATAATAATAATAATAATAATAATAGTAATAATACAGAATCCTGACCAATAAGTTGTCAGTCCTTATCGTTCCGTAGAACTTGACTCAACTTTAAGGGGGCCGCCTCTGCAAACAAGAAATTGCCCAGCAGAAATGAATCTCTAAAGAAATATTTAATTCTTCTTCCTCATTCTGTGAATCTGTCCTGAGACCGGTATAAACTGGACCTCCTCCATTTTATTCAGTCCTGAATGTCTTCTGTCATACTTTTTGTAGCTTCTTCCTTACCTGATATCTGTTAGCTTTCCAACCCTTTCTACTTCCTCTTTTTCCTTTTATCTTCCCCTTCTTTATCCTCTTCATTAAACAATCCCTACATCGTGTGTGGCCCAACCAAGACGTTTTTCTCTTCGTTATTATTCGTTATCAGGCTCCTTTCCTTTCCTACCCTCCTCAGCACTTCCTCATTCCTCGCCATTCTTTTCACCTTCTCCACTATTTTATTATTATTATTATTATTATTAGCACCGCGTCTTACTACCCGTTCGGGATATACGCACTAACGCTAATGTGTAATGGTAGGGGGATTGTGAGATGAAAGGGAGGACCTACAGTTTAACGTGGGATCCGAACCACGATGGAGGCCTGGCATTCCACACGTTCACAAGTTGTGATTAATACATGCCTTGTCAGAGGTGAAGGAAGGGTTTTGGTAACAAGAGATAAATCTGTGCCGGGACCGAGGATTGAACCCCGGAACCCCCAGCACAGAAGTCTGACACCTTACCTCCTATTTTTGATTGTGCCCGTCTCAGATACGTGCGTCACCACACGAAACACTTTGCAGACCAGCCGGTATTCCTCCCGCTCTCAGTAATAATCCCCTCACCCTTACCCAAGTGGCTCGTCAATTTGTCCTCGCTAGGTTGAGTTGACCTTGTTCTACTCACTGCTTCAGAGTAAAACTGGAAGCACCCAGGGATCAAGCCCGGGTCCTTTGGAGCTATAACCAGGAGCTCAGACCACTAAACCACATAGGCAGTCTCCTTTTTCCCCCCCATCATTTTCTTCTTAAGTCAACAATCCGAGCGTTGGTTTGATTAATATCCATTTGGAGATTGGGGGGCATTCTTTCAGCTGGTTAGTGCTGCCTGCGCCATCTGGTAGTAATCCCACGTACTAGTGAAGTTAAATAAATCTGTTGCCAGGCCTCCACCGTGGTTCGGATCCCACGTTAAACTGTAGGTCCTCCATTTCATCTCACAATCACCCTACCATTACACATTACACCCTACCATTACACATTAGCGTAAGTGCGTATAACCCGAATGGGTAGTAAGACGCGGTGATAATAATAATAATAATAATAATAAATAAGTCTGGTGACTCCCCGTTGCCTTACACACTGAATTTCTCTAAGCGAGAGTAAAAGGCCCTATCAATTTTTCCGGGAAAGGTATTTTCACATACCTTCCAGGGTTTGTTTACATACCCCAATTTACCAGGGACCGAAGAATTTACTTACTCTCTAAAGGAAGTTTTGCTAAGTATTTTTAAATATCAAGAAAAAATTCGTTGACCTCTACTAGGTTTGAACCCAACGAACATCGGGTCTTGAGGTGAGCACTTTATCCCTTGATCACCGAGGTCTACCTTCCCCCCACCCTTTTTTTTTGCCAACTCATTATAAAATTTATAAACCGTTTGCTTTTGATAAATAAGAACCCCCCCCCCC
>CABEEJ010008093.1:0-25959 GCA_901482245.1 Timema douglasi
AAACTGTAGGTCCTCTATTTCATCTCACAATCACCCTACCATTACACATTAGCGTAAGTGTGTATAACCCGAACGGGTAGTAAGACAGGGTGCTAATAATAATAATAATAATAATAAAGAAACAATTGATATCTGATAGTGAATGTTTGATATTTACATGTTTTAGTCAACACAAGGTGTTTTCTGTAACTACAGTAGATGTAAAACTACAGTAGATATTCCTTGTTATAAACATTGGTCAAATTAATTAGTTTCGATTAACGAAGTTCTACTCTATACGTGGGTGTATCTCACAAAGATAATCACAATTAATAGATCGTTAAAATGATTTAATTCACAATCAATAAAAATGTAAGCCATTTTTATTTTTCATTTAATTTCTTTAAAAGACTTTTTCGTTAATCTCACCATCTTAACGCCTGTTTACCGTGTGCTAGGTGTGAGGAAAGTTGAACTTAAATGAAGTGTACCCACATTTGTGGGGAGTGGGATTGGGAAAAACCATTTAGGAAATAAAACACTTAGTACACCTGAACCCCAATTTATTGCAAGAGTGACACCTTAGACCATGCGACCACTATTGTAATAATATTTGGTCATTTAACAAGTCCGAAAGGGAAACGAAAGTCAAACTGGTACACGAGCGTAGGATCAAATCAAATGTAACCAACACAAATTATCCTCCTCCCCTGTTTGTTCTCCTACTGCCAGACTAGCTCCAAACAAGTGCCCACTTATGTGGATATGGGGAATGATATGGTCAGCTAAACGAACCTTCAGGTTGTTAATCCCGGTTGTTGAGTAGTTCCTCATTAGTCCTCATTAGTCCTCATTAGTCCTCATTAGTCCTCACGAGGCCGAGTTGACCCGCGTGTTGTAAGCGCCGGTAGCTCTGTACCAATCTCTGCTCTGATGTCCTCTCGGAGGAGAATGTTATAAACACGAGTCTGGCCTGTCTTGTGAAGGGTTGTAACCAGCTGACCGACGCCAGCCTGGCGGCGCTGGGGAACTACTGCTCCGCCATCAAGTACCTCGACATCAGCAACTGCTACGGCATGACCTTGGAGAACGCAGACAAGATGGAGGCCATCCTGCCCTCCCTCCAGACCCTGCACCGCCGCAGTGTCTGGTCTCGCGACAGGGGCTTCGAACGCAGCAAGGTAGTCGTGCCTGCGCCGCCCGACATAAGGTTTCTCCTGCGCCGATAATGAACAACACTTGACCTGCGTCGACAAGCCATTGGTGTTGTTTTGTGTTTTAAGACTGTTTCTTGTTATTCTAATGGCGATGAACAGAAGTGGGAACATTAAATAACCATAACTTTTTTTAAATAATGAGTCTAGATATCATAAACTCAAAATATATTTATTTGTTATTCACTTCCCTCCTTTGTCTATTTGAGAGTACCAGCTCTAATTTCACACATGTGTGTGTTTTAACATATTATATTTTCTGTCATTGCATATAAGAGCTCTTATTTTTATCAGTATTTTGTTAACTATACTTACAACTAATTATAAAAAGACACCAATGTAATAGATTGAGGAGTTTGCAATATCAAGTTTCACCATTTCTAGTCGAGCTCCAGCAAACTTATTTGGGGAATCAAAGTGAAATAAACTTGAATTATGTAAATATATATATACATTTATAATGTAACTATCTACGAATTAAAACAATTGACTAATTTACCTTTAAAAAAATGTTTTAAAATAAAAATAAAATACTACTTTTGAAATTATAATGGAAATAATATTTTTACAAAGAATCTGACATATGATGGGGACGTGCACATTTTACAAACAACGTCCGGACATGTAGAAAGAAGACCATGAAAGAAGAACGATCCTGAGCACGGCTGGCTCGGTGGTAAAGCTAAGGGTCCAGGGTTCCATCCCCTTGTCCAGGGCTCATTTGTTCAACAAATGTTAGTACTTGTCAGACCTGGGCGATGTCAAATCTATTGGGGCCCCAGTACAACAAATTTCCTTTACCCCGAGACTTTCCCCTCTTGCTTATTGCCAGTTTCCTGTAGTTCCCACAATGCATCACCACTTCCTGTAGCCTAAGTGTGTATGAACAACAACTAACAAGAATGTCGGGTTTTTTTTCCCGGAACTTCGTTCGCCGACAATGTAAGTACAGCTTTGTTTTATCTTATTGTCTGTAATGGTCAACAATAGCTTGATGGCGGAGAGTTCTAGAACCTTCCTCTTGTTTGAATATCACTAGAACTGTAACTCTTTTTTTTTTTTACCTTTTATTACATTTTATTTACATTATTATATTAAGTTATGCAAAAGTTATATCAGGGCTTGGTTGATTTATACATTTGGTGTAGGATCCAGGGCTAAGGAGTCGGTATGCCACGCCTACGACTCCTTCATAAATGTCTAGATATATTAATTAGTATCAACAAATTATCACAGTAAAATGCTCCTTTATAGACGACTTCATGTGAAGCTTCTTTGACAGTGTGAATTGATATATAAATAAATCTGTCAATACAAATAACCAATATTGGTCCCAAAAAATAAAAAAATTATATTTATATCGTTATAATATTATATGTTATTAGTTTAAAGATAGTCAGTCTGTAAATTATTCACCAACTCTTGAGTTTATCTAAAATTGCTTCTTCGACTCAACAGATGTTTTTAAAAATTATTCCTTGTTCAAACTGTGAGTTAACTTTTATACTCTTTTTTTTCCTTGAAAAGTAGCAATCTTACATTTCCATTATACTACACCTTCCTCATCCTTAGTACATCTTTGTAGTTAATTCCTGTGAGTACAACCCTTAGCTTTGTTTGTGCAACGCCGTGGCTAGTCCGTCTTCTCAAGTATGGGTCTCTGGGTAGATTCCTGTCTTGGTTGTGAATATCTTGATGAATTAACACTGGGTGTTGTGTCTGTTACGTTAGTCCCATTCCCTCTTGCCCCTAATGGGCTAGCGATTATTCATACATTTGATAAAATGTCCTGACATGAATAACATTCCGAGACTAAAACAGGCAACCAATCAGGATCCCTCGCTCGACTTCCAGAAGTTTCTTTAAACCAATGGAAAGGCATATCGCACCCACGGAAGAACAATGACGCAACTGTAGAAAATGAAAATGGGTGAATGATTTTCGGAATTGATTTGTCATGAGCCTTTGATGAAAAGTTTAGGGTTTGATATTTATCTTTGGATGAAACTAGTGCCAAAATTAGCAAAATTTACCTGTAGTTGGACCTAAAACTTCAGGTGCGTTCCAATTACTTCCTCTGGAGTTCACATCTTTTTTTATAAATTATGACAGCCTAATGTGTGCTTTGAAGCTATTTAGTTTGTTAATTTAAGGCCATTAATATCCTTTTAAGGATTTTTTTTTTTGCAAAAGATACTTTTTTTAAAAGGTAATGACAATCAATGGACAGAAGAATAGATGGCAATATTTTAATCGTATCAACGTATATTGTCATAATAATCTCAATTAAAACATAAAAAAATTGATGATTAAAAAAACTAAAACTGAAAATAATATATATAAAATATATATAAACTAGTGTAACGTGTGTTAAACTTTACAAGTTTACAAAGTAGCATTTAAATGTAACACCCATCCCTTCGCTCATGAGTGGACACATACGTGCCAACCATACCTACATGTTGTCTGCTCGTGCCTCGGCATCAGACTGACGATTTCTCGCACAACTGCAGTGAATTGACATCCAAGAGAGAGGTAGTCTACCATGTTCCGACCACTCCTAGTGTGTTCTACAAGCTTCTGGGCCAGCCGGATCATTTCCCTCCATCTTCCTCTCTATACCCTTTTCCTTGCCATCCATTGGTTCCATTACTGTGTTTATGTGATCATTCTCTGGGACTATATAATGCCATGTTTAATTGATGTTGGCACTCATAATATCACCAACTTCAGTGAGGTAAGCGACGCTATCTGAGGCAGATGTAATATATTTTTTTTAAATTACCTATCGCTCTAAATATTAAATATTAAAAAAAATTATATTTCTGGTATTTAATAATATATATGTGATGCATTTTTGCATCTAGCCTAAAATCTTTTCTTGAAACGTAATCGTGAAACTATTGTAGAGTAAATTAATTTTGTCTAAAAACAATTGCGAATTGATATATCACAAACTTAAATTTAAATATTGTTGATTTATTCGTTGCCTGGGGGCGTGTTGCTTAATTATACCTTAAATCAACTCTTGCCTTCTTGTTTGTTTGATCGTGATGGCATTGTTTATCTACAATTACAATTCTTGGTAATTTGTTGTTTGGCCACTAGAGTTATGCTGGCGTGTCACTTGTTGATGTGCCAAGAGATGTATAGACCTTTTAAACGATTATTTGATATTATGTATTTTCTGTTCTAGTTCAATTTAAATTTGTTCTGATCTATTACTTTCCTTTTATAAATATATCACCGGACCAGGGCCTGTTTGTATTCCTTCATTTGTCGAGTAAATGGCAATAAAAGTTGTTTAATCCATCACAGGAGGACGTTATTGGTATGATATCTTATTTAATAATTTTGTCCCGAAGTTTTTACCTCTTTGCTTAAGGTGATTTAACTATTGTTGTCCCACTGAAAAGAGCTTTTGGCTTAACCTATGTATTGTAGCATTATTCTAACGAATGATTCGTGCTTTAACTAAAAGAGTACTAACCTAAACTTTAATTTTGGCATAAGGCAAGTCCTTAAAACTTACTCCAAACTCTACTCGTGCTTTTTGTATACAACTATTGTTTTCTTTATATTTAATAAAATATGTTACTCTTATTACCATCTGTATATTACTTTCTTAGGGAAGGTTTGGGCTGGGGTATTACACTAGGCTCGAGTATAATTATTAAATGTCTCATAAATAGCGCCAAAGAGCTAAAATAGTTCTGAAAATTTTAATAGGAATCGCTTAAGTGCTTACATAGCTATAAAGAGTTTTATGGATAGCAATACAAGGAAATATCAAATCAATCAACGTTCGAAAAGTTACACGATTATATAAAACTTTATATTTAGGAGGACACGTAATAGAGATTATGGTAATACGTGCCAATAATATTCTACATAGGTGTGGAACCTGGTTCTTCTGGAGGGATTGCTGTGTGTACTTAGTAATACCATCCCCACCATGTGTGCTAGTGCCGCAGATTCAATAATAGAAATTGTGGCATTTAAAATATGGAAATCATTAAGTGTTTACATTAATTTGGTTAAATAAACATCCCACATAGCTAAGGGTTATGACATAAGTGAAATATTAATTTATACAATTTAGTACCAATACCTATGTGTAAAAATCATATTTGGCCAGAAAAATGAGCCAGATATACCCAGAACTGGGAAAGATCTGGCATTTTCCACATGGGGATGGGAGTGGGTAGATATATGAATATCACAGTGTTAAAGTAACGCAGTCCTTATACATAAATCATAATTTAGAAAAAATAATATATTAATGTTTTCGTGGATAAATTCCCAATGAAACAATAACATTCACTCTTGATGAGGACGTCTACGATGCACGGGGTAGAGAGGAAAGGGGTCCTTAGTGTCTCTCAGGTGTTAACAGAGTGGTGCTTATTTGAGTTACTAGATTCTATCACACCGATTTTTTGTACTAGTCTCTCAATAACGAGGAGAGTGATGTGTATTTATTTTTCCCAAGATGATTTATATATGCATATGTGTACGTATATTGGTAGAAAAAAAATAGGAATGTTTTTAAGAAATAAGGACATTTTAACCTACATCTTGACACACATTTTAATAATATCTTAGGTCACCTGGTGGTCTAGGGGTAAGGTGTCAGACTTCTATGCTGGCAGCCGGGGTTCAATCCTCGGTCCCGGCACAGATCTATCTGATTACCAAACCCTTCCTTCACCTCTGACAAGACATCTTGACTCCACCGTGGTTCGGATTCCACGTTAAACTGTAGGTCCTCCATTTCATCTCACAATCACCCTACCATTACACCTTAGCGTAAGTGTGTATAAACCGAACGGGTAGTAAGACGCGGTGCTAATAATAATAATAATAATATCTTCTTGTAATATACAGTGTTTTTTGTTTAAGACTAGTTCAAAATACTATACATATTTAATAAACCCTACCTACATTTGTTGGTGCCATTAAAGGGAGTCTATTACACAATTATTCACATTTTGTGTATTACTATGTTATGGTAAACTGTATCAAACGCCTTTGCTATGTCTATGAATAATCCAGTTCAGATTTTGACCTTGTCAATATTTCCGTGGTCAAACAGATAGGTAAAATAATACACCCTTTTCCCCGGATCTAGCTCCAAGCCCATATTGATTTTCGTAAATATTTAAAAAAATCTTATTTATAAATTGAATCATAATATTAAAAAAAAGAGTGTAATACTTTTAATATTATCTGCAATTAAAAAAATAGATTTATAATTCGAAAATATCTCTCTGTCATCATTCTAATATTTTATCGGTATGTAATATGCTGGTAATTTTAAATTTTCAAGGCACTCCACCCTTAAGTAACGTATTGATGATATTACTAATTACTAACTAACGATAAACTAGAAGTGGTTTTTAAAGTTTCAGTCTCTGTGTATTCCACCCAAATTCACCTATTAATAAATGAATCCTCCGAAATAATATAGGCTAATAGATTGTTATTTATTTATTGGTAAAAAATATATTAGTTTCCCGCTGTTAATTAAAGAGGTTTGTGTAAATGAGCAATAGTGTTAAGTACATTATGCCCTATTATTGTTCTCTAATGTCGGTTTCACCTTACAACATAAGGTTTATTAGTGCCATATTACGATAGCTATTTTTCTTTCCGTTCAAACACAAAAATTGCTAATTTATTTTCATAATTTCTATAGCAAATTACTTATTCTCTGTTTACTAATTTTGATCTAGGTTGGAAAAGCTCTAGAAAATTGTCTCCTTTTATCCTTATACTTGGTAAATTTATAATACATACCACTGAAATTAAGACTTTAGACTGGGATTTTATCTAACTGATATACCGACATTATAATACAGTACATAAAAAAAATCGATTTGCCATTTTATTTAAAATTAAAATTACTGGTCAAAATTAGCCAATTGAAATACCCACAATGAACAAGTAGCTTTATCTTAATACAAAATTTAAGAGTTTGAAATTATTGTAATATTAAATGGTAAAATAATTTTTTAAACGGATTCACGATTATTGTAAAGGGAGTTATAGCGCTAACTAGTACCGACATATTGTAATTAGCACCACCTTAGAGGAAAATGCTTTGTCAACATTTTAACTTTGACTGAATTAATGTTCTTGTTTGTGTTATCTGTGATCTGTTTTCAAAATGGAGACTTTTAATATTTCTCTCGTGAAGCAGGAAATTGTTGAAATTATCAAGACAGAGCCTCAGAATGAAGATGAGTTTGATATGTGTCGACTATCAGGAATTAAAACGGAGGTGAGATATCAAATCTTAGACCTACAGGGGAGTGGAAGTAAATGAGAGATAGGCCCAATATTTTATAGATTTTATAGATATGTTTATAGTTTAGTTTACTATACACAATATAAATTGTTCTTGATTATTTGTCATAAGCCAAATACAAACCATTAGAATATTTTGTGGGGACGCAACCTAAGCACTCAACCTTTTAGTTGTTTTGTCTCTGTTATATATACTATCAATGCACCCTTAAAAAACTGCGGGAATCCAGTGATACCAATTCAAGACTATAGCGAAACTTTGCTTAGTGAAAAATTAAAAATCAAACTCACCCAAATGACGGAAGGAATAATTAATATTATTGAAAAATCTGTCGAATATCTTTACCGAAAAGTTACTTGAATATTATAGAGCCAATTGTTGCGCGATAATCTTCTTCATCGACCACAATCTCCTTTTTACAACAAATAGAATTGTTAAAATGTTTTTCTTTTCTGTTTCGACCTAAAACACTCCTGCACATTCACTAACGATTTAACATCCATCAAACTCACTAAATGATCCTTTAACACTGAATTAAAACAGAATCGAAATTAAAATGAATGCTACTGCATTTTTTTAAATTAATTCCCAAAAGGGTCTATATGTTATTCAGAATGAACCCAGATCCTACTACGTATCTGTATTGGATTTTGAACGGACTTAGACGCTACTAAGATTCTGTATACTTGTATACTGTATTGTACGGACCTAGACGCTACTAAGATTCTGTATAGTTTATTGTGTGTTGTACTACACTGGGTTTTCCAATAACTTTCTTCACAATAGACACGATTTATATAGCAAAACAATGACTTCAACATATATTTGTTTACAGATGTTAATCCTTGACCTCACATTTTGTAGTGGCATATGTGCAATATTTTTGGAAGGGGCATTTGCTGTTTCTGTTCGTAGGTAGAATATTTCTACCTTCAGTTTAACATGGTATTTCATAGGGTATACACTGTACTTGTCTATTTGAAGTTTTTAACTCTATGCCATAAATAAACCAGCAAAAAACACATTTCGTAAGTACATATTATTTCTTTTAATAAATCATGTTTCGAATAACATTTTATTTATTTACTCAAATTAGCTATAAAATTTCCTTGCCTCGTAAATTTTATAACCAAACATATTTTCTTCAATATATTTATTGCATTGAATGAAATGAGAAAATGAAAAATATGTCTGTTACGAAATATGTAGAAATGCTAAGTGTATTTAAAAACAACATGTAAATTAAAATCTGTCTGATACATGTAAATATAATTATATGAAATTCTACCACGCAGGTAATAATGCCAATAAGTATTTGTTAAAAACAAAACAATCAAAAAACACTGTCGTAGTGTAGTCCGAAATAGTACTTATAAATTGATGTATTTATTGTTAAATATATCATTTTCATATAAAACCTGTAAAAGACCCGGCTCTATCTTTGATTAATTTAGCTTTTAGTTTCAGTTTTATATGATTCAATATTGGGAGCAGAGAACAGAATTAAACTATGAGTGAAGAATTCCTCTGAGCACTGGATGATTCCTGGACAACATAGCTCAGTGGTAGAGCATTTTCGTGCTACGGCAAAGGTTCCGAGTTCGATCCACTTGTTTAGTCATTATTTTAAAATAGATATTAGTGACGTGTATATCCGTATACCACGATCCTTTCTATCTTCACACAAGGTTTATACTGTACTTCCTCTTTAGCATTGTTTGCTCCTGTTTCCTTCAAACCCACTCAGCAATTATCGTGCCAGGCAAAAAGGGAATCAACAGACCACAAATCAAGGATATTTCCTATGCAGTAAACTTAAAACATAGTTGAAAATTAGCGGAGAGAAACATCAAAAGTTAGTTAAATGCTATGTTTTATTTATACAAAAGCTAAATCATGAAATATAAATTAGATAAATATAAATTATATATATATATATATAAATAAAGACTCCAGCGATATTGTACAATAGGATTTTGACCATATTCAACATTATTAGTTTCGCATATTTTAAATAGTAAATTTCAGCAATTAACCAAATTCAGAATATTTAATTGCATGTTTTCTCATGCTCAAACCAGACAAGGTACGGACCTAAACTTATTACATATGTTTAGAGTCACAAGGACTTTGAACATTTTAAAGTATCCAATACATACAAATCTACAAGGGCTTAAAGCGCTGAATACATTTATCTTAAAAACAATTCCCGAGTCAAAAAAAGACTTAACGATTTGAACCAATTCAATATTATACTAGTCAAAAGGACTCCCACCATTAAACATTTCAAATATATCCACAATCTGAAGGATATCAACATTTGACGATCACAAGCCTAAGGACTTTAAAGATAAACGTCTCAAAATCAATCAAGTCAGATTGACTCCAAAGTTTACACATAATACGTATTAAACAAGTATAAGGACTTTAAAAATAAACGTCATACTCATATAACCTATTTCTCATTTTTTTTTAACAAAGCCCATGATTTAATTGTCCTAAATCTCCCCCGACAACAAGGCTTTTTATACAAATTACCCATAAGTGAACATTACACATAATAATTATATTACAAGTCAAAAGGACTTTAAATTCCAAATATATTTACTAAAACATTTTATAACATATAAAAGTAAGATGGACTTATTCTAGACATACAACAAAATAATTTAGAGTTTACATTATTTAGAACACGCAGATGTGGCCTAGGTTGCTATCCCGTCAAGTGTGTCTTTCTCCCCGTTTTCCTACCAGTATTTATTTGATCTTAGCTGCTCAGAGAGGGAAGGGGGTAATGGGCGGGGAGTATGCGACGAGCAGCGTCGGGGAGATTCCAGAACAGTCTTATTCTCTCACGCAACCTTCTCGAGCCGGAAACGTCATACTTTATCCCGGCATCCTTTGTGAAAATTCATTGTTAAAGCGCCTCCAGGCCTCGCGCATTTCATCAGCGTTTCATGTTTGCGGTGACCGGTTGTGTCCATGAGGGAAGCCAGGAAGGGACGTGCACACAGATGAATAGGGCCTTGGTGAGTTTATCCATTATTATTGCTGGTGTGGTAGGATATCACTTGAAACTGTAGCATCGGGCTACAAGAATTGAAGAGAAACTTGTTTCTTACCCCATTGCACCACTCCCAGCGCCGATACAGAACACCAACGCGAGAAAATATCAATGACAGCTACGCGCACCTATGGCGTGAATTAGACTGACCACCAGTAATGTTAGGAAGTAGTGGAAGTGACACTTTACTCGTCTATGTTCTAGGATAATCTAGAATCTCTGAGAAACTGATTTGAAGCTATGGTGTCATGCGCGTATTGTTCCCGAGTGTTCCCGTCATCCATTTTCTCTGGGTTGTGTTGTATATATAGTGGCGGCAGGACCTCTTGTCGTCACTCTTGGACGTGATTATATTTGGAGAAGGAGAAGCTCCGGCTTCAGATTGTTAAAATGTAAGATCTAAGTTCTCTTTGGAAATTTTAGTATATTTTCCATTTATTAAAAATGTTACATATTTCAAAATTCTCTTTCGGTCATATCTTAAATGGTTTAAATTAAAAATAAGATCTATTTTTTATTTTCTATGTGGTTAATTTTGTAACTTAATCGTGCCAATAATATCAATTGTTGAGTTAATATCGATTTAATTATTGGTCTGGGAAGGATCATCATTGAACTTTGTTATCAATATTTTTTAATTTGTGAAATAATGTCGATATTGAATTCTATTAGTTACATATTTGATTTTTTGACCTTTTGTAAATATTTGGGACTTATTAACTGGGCTTAAACTTACTTGATGCGTACAATGTTTATATTTTACTATGAAATCGTTAAGCTCCATCGTATGGTTAGTTAATAGTCTTTTGAGAAGATCTAGGGAATATTTTGTTATTATAATGAAATTGTTTAACGTTAACCGCATAATGGAATAGGGGGAGATTGTTCTGAGATTATTATGATATTTTTGGATTAATTCTTATGTTTTATAAGAAATGTATTTTGCTAGTTAACTAATGAGAATAACATGGTCATGACATTTATTCTGTAAAGAAACTTTATTAATGGAAGTCTTGATGTTATAATAAGTTTTTTGTTGAGCTAAAGCTACATTTAATTATGTTGTTGTTGTTGTTCTTTAATGCTGGCGCTCAAAATAATTAATTGATGTTTTTCTTTTAAAACTTCGCCTGTCGTCAGAATGTGGGAGTTATAGCTTGTCGAAAGTTTTTAATAAATCTCAAAGATTATCTCTATATAATATATTATTATATATTTTCATATGATATTAACTTCTTGATGAATAAATATCAACTTAAAACTAGTTCATGCATTTATTAGTCTAATGGTTCACCATACCCATAGGTAGGGTATTTTTACATGTTTTTTTCGTTTTACTTTAATTTTGGGATATATGACCTTTTTGTTAATGAGCTCTACGAGTTAGACCGTCCATATATTTACTTCCGTAACTGGTGTGGGTTGCGAGATCTGAGTTTCGAATATTTGATCTCGGGCATTCAAGGGACAGAACTCCAATCGCTCACTCCTATTGCCCCCTTTTTGCCCCCCTTGTTATTCATTGGTGTTTGGACCTTATTTTATTTAAGGAGGGTTCAAAACTCTATTGTCTAGTTTTATTGTTTTGATCCTGAACTTGTAGCTTTTTTCATAAACGCTACAAATTCATATTAATACATGTATGTTTTTTTAAACTCTCCAAGGATTCCAATTTGGTGGGAGATTTTAAAGATACCATAAATTATGAAGCACAAAATTTTCAAACCTCAGAAGTTGAAATTAAATCTCCGTTGGTTGGCTTTCTTCCAATCAAAGAACAAATTAAGGTAACTACTCTCTATACATTACATTTTTAATATTTAAATAATCTCTATAAAAATAACCCCTTAAAACTGGACTAAGGAGTTAAATAAAGATGAATCATGGTTGGAAAACTTTTGAAAATATTTAAATAATCATTGAATTTAATTAACTATACTACTAACAGATATATTTTATTGTAATGTATTGTCAATTTTATATTTTATTTAATAAATTCTTCACAAAAATCATATAGAATATTGAAATAATATATTTTTTAAGGAATTTTTTTAATGAAAATTTCAAAATGCATGATAGTTAATTTTCAACCAACCAGTATTAATATTTAATGGATTATACTTGAAAACCTAGTAATTTCGGTGTGTTATCTTTTTCAAAAAAGAATTAGAGATTATTTAATTAAGTAAGTTCATCAGATTTAGAAATCTTTATTTTTTTTCTCAAAAATATATAAAATATTTGACTTAAAACTGTAAAAATAATTTCTATTCTCTTAGTTATAATAAAATCAAAGTATGTATTTTAACAAAATTGCCCATTTTCTTTTCAAAACTATTTTGTGAATAAAGCATTATCTTAACTTGAAATAATCAAGCACTCTAAGCACTAAAATTCTTAGATGCCAATGTACAAAATAGAAAGAGGGAAAATAAAATGAGTAATTGGCAATGTGGGCTCACTTGTTTATCTTATGATAACACTTCCCCTCTTCCACTGACGCTCATAAACAGCCACTGTGCTATTTGCTTTGTGGCAACATTGGCAGCATTTCAAAATACAAATTTTCTTATTTCTTATTTTAGATAAACATACAGTTATACTATTTTTTCAACAAAAAAACTACAAGAAGGTAGAAATTCCTACCGACTAATTGCATGTCTTTATGGGCTGGTGGGATGCAATGTTGAGTCATGTGGTTTTCAGATAGGAATTTGGGTCAAGAAATAATAAGGATTACAAGATTTAAATGCCAAGTCAACAATACTTTGTATCACAAGTAGTATGGCATGTTAATAAGAAATGTCAAATATAGACAATATCTTTTATTGCCTTATAAATAGGTACATTAATAGCATTTTAACCTTCTGTTACGGTACAAGTTGTTAGTGTATTAAGGTAAATGGTACGCATATGCATCAGACGTTTATCATGCTTTTCACAGGTTCCAAATGATTATTGAGCTAACCATTCAAGCATAAAAAAAACCTTGTTAACTTGTAGTCTTCATTGATTATTTATTGCAGGTACAAAGTTATATTAGAGTTATGATTATGCTGCAATGTTTTCCTCAATAGAGTTGGGTCTAATTATTTAGGAGCCCCAAGTACCAAGCTACTTTACTTAACCCTCTATAATAGTTTTCATTTCAGAAACCTGTGATACACACACACACACACAAACACACACACACACCTCGAATGTAATCATTACTTCCTACTGATTCAATCACTTTACACAATATATACGGCCCATTTTGTTTGTCTTTATTGAGAGATGTTTATTTGTGCTGTATCTGTAGGACGAGTCCGAGACTTCAAATTCTGTTGATGAATTTGTAAAGACTGAAATTAAGTTAAATGATTCTTCTTTCGGAATTATGGACTTGAACATAGACCATTTCACCCCGGTTGACAAATCTGAGGTATTTAGATATCATTATAACTTTATTGTTTATTACTGCCAATGGCTTTTAGGATTAGGAAGGTTATATTTAAAGGAAGCGTACTTGCATTGTCATGCAAGACCATTTGTAAAAGCCCCCTTCAATACACCCGAACGAGATTATAACCTCGATCTCTCGGTCATCATTAGTCTAGTCTACTTCGAGATATTTTTTTCATAAATTAAAACATATAATAGTATAAATACTTCTGGTATCACACCTTTTCATTTTGTCATTCTATTTTAGTAATTTATTGAAATCACATATAAGTTACTGTAAAAATATTTATTAAATATTTCTATTTTATGAAAACCATTTTATTAGGTAATGATATTTTATTAATTTTTAAGTTAATAATGTGTTCATTGTACCTGTAAATACAGATAAATAATCACACACACAAAGTTTAAATTAATGACCGTACGTGAGTGTCCGTTTAGACATTTGCTGTGGTCTCACTCTGGAGCATTGGTCAAAGGTCAAACTGTTCTAGGTTGTGCCCATGTCTCATTTGTCCACGAGTTTAAGATATTTGAAGACCCTCCTCAGTTGCGTAATCAACAAACGCGCTAGTTTCATGCTCAGCTAAACCTCCGTGGATGAGGAAATTGATGCTATAATTTCTGTCGGGTGAACTGGGACCAGTATTTTAAAATGGTTCTCCACTCTCCTTCAACACAAATGTGAATTAACTTTCTTTAAATTTTAACTGTCCAATTTCTAGCCTTAGAGCGTAATTAAGACTTATAAGTTTAGCCTGAAAGGTTATTAAGACTTGCTATAATTTAATTCGATATTTATATTTAGTAGTTGAATCATAATTTAAATATTTGCTCTAATTATGCTTACAGATTAAACTGGAACTAGATCAATTTACTTTGTCAAGTGAAATATTACAGTCCAACATAGTTGCACAAAAAAGCTCTGATCTAAATTTGAATAATGAATGTGTTAATGTGAACCAAGATTTATCTTATAACACTCTGTACGATAAAGCAGTGTGCAAGGATCTTTTTATTAAAAGATTAAAAGAAAATACTATAACAGAATATAGTAAAAAACACCAAAGTGCTGAAGGGAAATGTAGAATTGAAAATTGTACTAAGATTGCTCAAGCAAGAGGACATTGTATTGCACATGGAGGCGGAAAGCAATGTAAAACGGAAAATTGTATTTTTACAGCCAAGGTAGGAGGACATTGTATTAAACATGGTGGAGGAAGGATATGTAAAACTGATAATCACACTAAACTTGCTGCGAAAGGAGGACATTTTACTCCACATGGAGGGGGAGGGACATGTAAATATGAAAATTGTATTAAGAAAGCTCAGTTAGGAGGACAATGCTATAAACATGGAGGGAATACTAAATGTAGAGCTGAAAATTGTAATAAGTTTGCTCAGGCAGGAGAACATTGTATTACACATGGAGGGGGAAGGAAATGTAAATCTGAGAATTGTATAAAATATGCTCAGTTAGGAGGATATTGTGTTGTACATGGTGGAGGAAGGAAATGTATAAGTGAAAATTGTATAAAGAATGCTCAAATAGGAGGACATTGTATTAAACATGGTGGAGGAAGGAAATGTATAAGTGAAAATTGTATAAAGAATTCTCAAGTAGGAGGACATTGTATTAAACATGGTGGGGGAAGGAAATGTAAAACTGATAATTGTACAAAGCTTGCTGTGCAAAGAGGACTTTGTATTGCACATGGAGGAGGATTGAAATGTAAAAGTGAAAATTGTATAAAGAATTCTCAAGTAGGAGGACATTGTATTAAACATGGTGGAGGAAGGAAATGTAAAATTGATAATTGTACAAAGCTTGCTGTGAAAGGAGGACATTGCACTACACACGGAGGGGGAGTGACATGTAAATATGAAAATTGTACTAATTTAGTTGTGAAAAGAGGACATTGTAATGTACATGGAGGAAGAAGGAAATGTAAAACTGAAAATTGTATAAAGAATGCTCAAGTAGGAGGACATTGTATTAAACATGGTGGAGGAAGGAAATGTAAAATTGATAATTGTACAAAGTTTGCTGTGAAAGGAGGACATTGTACTACACACGGAGGGGGAGTGACATGTAAATATGAACATTGTACTAATTTTGTTGTGAGAAGAGGACATTGTATTAGACATGGAGGAGGAAGGCAATGTAAAACTGAAAA
The DNA here is from genome assembly GCA_901482245.1 of Timema douglasi. NCBI lineage: Eukaryota > Metazoa > Arthropoda > Insecta > Phasmatodea > Timematidae > Timema > Timema douglasi. The sequence goes on from CABEEJ010008093.1 coordinate 16,189, forward strand.
TTGTATAAAGAATGCTCAGGTAGGAGGACATTGCAATAAACATGGTGGAGGAAGGAAATGTAAAACTGATAATTGTACAAAGCTTGCTGTGCAAAGAGGTCTTTGCATTGAACATGGAGGAGGATTAAAATGTAAAAGTGAAAATTGTACTAAGTTTGCTGTTAAAAGAGGACATTGTAATGAACATGGAGGCGGAAGTTATTGTAAAACCGAAAATTGTATAAAGAATGCTAAAGTAGGAGGACATTGTATTAAACATGGTGGAGGAAGGAAATGTAAAACTGAAAATTGTATAAAATATGCTCAGTTAGGAGGATATTGTGTTGTACATGGTGGAGGAAAGAAATGTATAAGTGAAAATTGTATAAAGAATGCTCTAGTAGGAGGACATTGTATTAAACATGGTGGGGGAAGGAAATGTAAAACTGATAATTGTACAAAGCTTGCTGTTAAAAGAGGACATTGTAAAGAACACGGAGGTTGAAGGTATTGTTAAACCGAAAATTGTATAAAGAATGCTCAGTTAGGAGGATATTGTGTTGTACATGGTGGAGGAAGGAAATGTAAAAGTGAAAATTGTATAAAGAATGCTCTAGTAGGAGGACATTGTATTAAACCTGGTGGGGGAAGGAAATGTAAAACTGATAATTGTACAAAGCTTGCTGTGAAAAGAGGTTATTGTAATGCACAAGAAGGAGGAAGGAAATGCAAAACTTAAAAGTGTACTACTAGTGCTAAAGTAGGAGGTCATTATTGTGCACAATGAGGGGTAAGGATAGGTACTTTTAAAAATCATACTAATAACGCCCACATAAGAGGACTTTGTAATGCAAATAGAGTTGAAATGACATTGTGCTGCACATGTAGGGGGAGGGAAATGTAAAACTGAAAATTGTACTACGAGGGCTCACTTAGGAGGACATTGTTTTGGACTTGAATCGGGAAACATATGTACAACTGAAAATATTAATAAGAATTCATAGGTATCAGGACATTGTATTCCACATCGAGGGGTAGGATATGTAAAACTAAAAACTGCTCTAGGAAGATTCATGCAGGAAAGAATTGTACTGATCACAGAGGAGGAAAGAAATGTTAAACTAAAAATAACTAGTAATTATCCTTTGTAAGGAGGAATTTGTATAGTTCCAGAGGGTAATGTATGACCAAACATAGTAATTAGTATTTTATGCAAGTAGATACTTATTTTTCACAGTGAAGGGGAATGAAATTTAAAACTAAAAATTGTACTAAGAAAGCTAAGGTAGTAGGACATTGTATTATACATGAATTGGGAAGCATATATATAATTTAAAATTATAATAATTTTCCTATGAAAGAATGACATTGTTTTCAACTGGAGAAGGAAGGAAATGTAATACTAAAAACTGTATACCTATCAAAGTTAAAGAGGAGAGTGCTGTCAATTTTATAAAGAAGTAAAAAAAAAGCCATCTTAATAATTACTATAAAGCTTGCCACTAAAAATGAAATTAAAATCTTTTGAGAATCATTCAAATGTGAAAGCTAATTTTTTTGGCACTATGTTATAAACATATTTTTATTAAAGGAATCAGAAAGAGGAAGATACATTCTAATAAATTTTTTATTACAATGTGTAGTGGGGAGGTGGAAACAAATTAACAAAAACCACCCTTTCTACATACAACTTGGATCTGAACCTCTATTTCTCGATCAGAAACATGGTCAATTGCGCTATAGGACCACTGGTGCAATTATAATGTACTAATCTTCTTAAGAAAATAGGATATAGTAGTGCACATATAGCTTGAACTATAGATGATAGAAAATAATATTGCGCTTAATATTCCAGTGCATTCTTGTACAACACATTTGGACTATAAAATTTTCTCATTTTTATCACCGGTTCTTACTACTGTTTTACTATAGGCTGACGTGAGTTCTGGATGAGTAAGATTGAATTTAGAACTAGTGAAACCTAATTTTCAGAGAGTTTGACAGTAAATATAACCTCTAAGGAAAAAAACCTTTAGTACGCCTGACCAGGATTCAAACCCCTGATTGTTTGAAGCTAATTTCTGTTCATAATTTGACTCAGCTTGAGCCACATTTCACGCGCTAGGGGTTTTGTTATATATGGTCGTAATTGTTTGGGTTCCGTAGACGAGAATGTTACATATGTTGCCTTGTCATTTTGTTTGTACCACGAACCAGCTGTTTCTGAAATGACGTCATTTCCCGCCAAGTTACATCTACTTGCCCCAACAAATAAATTAACCCGCATGAAACTAATATTTGTGTGACTTGAAACTTTCACGTTAAAAAGTCATTTCCGTCGAACATTTTCATATGTCTTGTAGATATTTCTTCTGGCGTTTTTATTTCGCACACGTTTTCGACTAGACAAAAGTGACCCCAGAACTTTACCGACGCGTTCCTTCCAGACCAAATCACTTTTTAATTTAACCACGCAACCCATAACCTTTTGGAACGGTAGATTTGTATTTATCTGGGATAACTTGTTCCACGCTCTTATACGTACGGAAACCGGTTTGTAGAGAAAAACTGCATACCATCTCACGCCAGTAAGTACGAAAGCTTAAATGAATCGTGATTTTTAAAAATGGCATCAGTTACTATTTTGGCTAGTTTCATGTTTTCTACGTTTTTAAAACTATATTAGTAGAGCTGTCATTTAGTACTAAAAGGACTTAAGTCACTGCATTCGTATGTTTGTGGTAGAAAAGTAAAGTTAATGGTAGCGCAAGTGTAGGGTTCAGTAGTTTCCCGCCAGTTGTTGTTTAGTTGAAGATCGTGGATACATATTGGTAAATTCACTCTTTACACATCCTCTTTACTAAGATATTTTATAATCAGTTAATAGTTAAAATAAGTGGAAGGGAGAGTGCTGAAAATGTTACAGAACTTAAGAGAGAATATCATCCAGGCAAATATACCAGAAACAAGATTAAAGCAGCTAGAATGCATGGCAAAAACACATGCTAACCATATAGAGTATAAGATTCCAGCCTAGAAATATTTCAATGGAAGATTTTAACTATTTCACTAGACAATTGTAGGGCTCAAAATAAAAACAAGGCTCTAACCAGGTATCTGCTTTCATTGACAGATTCAGGTAGATTTATAAAAATCCTACTTTTCTCCTGTTAAGGGGGACAACTTTTTTTTAGCCTGCGACAGGAAGTTTGGAGTTATTACACTAAGGGCCAGTTTCATAGTTAAACTTCGCATGCCTTAAGTTCGAGTTTATATTATTTTACGTTTTTTATTACGTTTTATTCTATTGTTTTTACCATTTTATTTTCGGACATCCCACAACACTTCACACTTTCTATAATCTCCGATAAAATCAAGATATTTTTTATTAGACCAATCCATGACCACAATCTTTGAAAAAATAAAACCCAGCAAAACCTAACCTGAAAACTGTTTTGACGCATGAAAATGTGTCATGAAACTCAACGCGAACGGATACAAGGTCGAGAGTGTGCCACATGCCGCAAGGTGTTGCCAAGCCGCACGATTCTTGCTACAATGTGCGTCATCTTTTATTGATTGTGACATATCACGATGTAGCAAGGTGTTACTTTGGCGTAAGTTTGGCTTAACAGCTTCGTAAGTGTCGGATTAATCGTTGTATGAATTTCACGTAATTATTAAGATGTTTTAGTTCCCTAAAGGTATATAAACCGGATTTGAATTCATAGCTAATGGTATTTAAATTGAAATGTTATAAATGGGAAGCTAAATTATTTTAAGTTCAAGATTCTCTCTATTAAAATATAACATTATATTGCTAGATTATATAACTTTTAATATTAATATATATCATAGAACAATATTCGTATTTTATGCTTAGGAAAATAGGTAGGATCTTCATCGTATAATTAGGTGCGAATTTTGTTTTTCATTTGAGGTGGGCATTTTTATAACAAAATATGTGAAAAAAGGGGTGAATGTTAATAACAGAGGTAATCCATGAACCACGTAACGCTGTTAAGGGAGGGTGGGGGTGGAGTTCTAATGTCTGCATGGTGTTACATGGCCACACCCATGTGGAAAACTCATATCTAGCCATAACCATATACCCAGGACTGAGCTAGATATGCCCGGAACTGAGACAGATCAGGCCAATTCCAGATCTGGCATTTTTCCACATGGGTTGTTACACCAACAAATAGTATACAAACTGTTTTAAAATTATTTTGTGGCAGGTTTAGCTAAATATTAAAACCCCAGTTATTTAATTGTTCCTGATCTAAGAAAGTTGCCGATTTATTTTATAATAATGTCTTATATCCAGGAATAGTTTCTCAATCTTCAATTAACTCATTTGAGACTGTTCATACGTGACCGTCGCTCTCCTAACATCAATAATCGCCAGTTTACACCCTCATTATACGTCTATAAACATAATATACATAGTATTTAAAATATTAAGTAGTATTCTGAACAACAACAATACAATTAACCCATTAAAATTGCATTTGTAAAGTATTTTATGTCCTGGTTAAGACTTGTAGGAAATACTTATTGATTTACAAGTGCTTTAAACACGCTCAATTAGCCATTTTTCTTATCACGGTTCATATATTCTTCTAATTTTACTTTCCACATAGCCACCAGTGACTTATAGGTCTTAAAAATGAAATGATCACAATACATACCTATACATCTCTCTGGCATTATTTATTTATTATTACATATAGGCCTACTCCACATAGATAAACTAATATAGGGGGCCTACTATATTTCTTATTTATGTATTCATTTTTTTTAAATCCGAAAAGACATTGCCGGTACTTGACGTTAGAGAAAACAGAACCACTAGAAGACGGTCGTAAACAGACTGGGCTGTATCGCGCAATAACCGCCATACACAGGGCAATAATATTGACGAAACTTCAATATATCGACAAAGCTTCAATGAATATTATGTAATAAAAATAGTAAAAGCAGAACACAATCAATTTGAATAATGAAAAAAATAACTAATTGAGCACGTTGGGCGCCACTCCCAATGTCTAGGAGAAAGGAATAAATATAACAAAAAAATATAACTCCAGCTCAACCAACCGGCAGTGGCAACGATGCCCCTTTACACTCGGGACAACTGGGCGTGCTCAGGAACATTACCGGATTGTACAATGTAACTAATTTTGAATTATAATAAAATAAAATAAAAAAACATTACTGATATCTGTGGGTTGCTATTTTTATTATTGTTGTTTCTTTCCGAGTCCAAATTCCAATCCTACCTAATAAGGCATGCCTCCTAAATTATAATACCAATAAAAGTATTGTGAAGCAATACTTGGAAATAATAATAATAATAATAATAATAATAAAATAAGTTTCACATTGAATCATAATGACTAAGGTAAATAAAGGGTCTTTTAAATTCCTAGTAACACGATGAATATAATGATGAGCTTGATCTCACCCAAATATGTAATATGTAGACTATTTCATGTACTAGTAGTAATTCTGTGTTCTTCTTCTCAATATTCACTTTTGAAAACCGGCCCAAATTGAATCAATAACCAAATTTTTTTTCCAGTCCTTCTTCCACCAAAAAAACAAAACCCACAACAATCACCCAAACATGTTATTTTGTTTTGGTTTTTTTTTTAAAAAAAGAATCTCTGGCCTGAGAGAAAGAAATGATTTAAACCTCGCGCATAAAAACCCAGAAACAAAATAAAACAAGATTGAAATAGTTCCGAAATCCACCACTCTTTAAAGCAGATAGCGTTAAAATCACCTACCAAAATAATAATTAACATGGCGGGCTGTCATTTCATGAATTAAAATAAAGAAAGAAAATTTATTACAATGAAATAAAGGTAATTAGTCTATATATATAAACTAATATTTCAATTTTTAAAAAATATATAATTAATATTTGAAACTTTAGGAGTTGTGATTGAAATTTCAAACAAATAAATATTGAAGTTGTCAACGTTATAACATAGTTGAAAGTTTGAGTCAACTGACTATTAAATTTATATTTTAAGTAAATATTTAAACAAAAATAACATCACAATTTAAAACTTTTATTATTCCTCAATATATTGCGCAAACCTTCAATAACACCCTTACAAGGTCACAGTTATTGTGCAATAAAAATTGAGCGTGTAAGGGAGCCTTTAGACATTAATTTAAATTTGATCATTTTGTGAACACTCTCTACCAGCCTCTTGTTAAATTTCTGATGTATTAGATCTGCGGTGTAAAGGCCTATGCACACTCGTGTGAGAATTTAGTGCTTTTTGCTATCGATATTATCTGAACTAAAAATTTTGTTAGTGCTATTTCGTTTTCTGTTGTTGGCTACCAATGGTAAAGTCAATGTGAACGAGCCGATTAGGTAGCAATAGTTCAGACCGATATGTTTCAAGTAAAATTTAAAATTATTATGAAAACTACAAACACATGTAAAAATAATACTATCTTATAAAATAAAAATATTTGTGAGTCAATTGAAACGACGCTTTTGTATCCAAGGTTAAAATGAATGAAGATATCTTGGAGCGCGCTGTTAAGTCTGTATTCAACAACTGGGAAGCATTGAAAGTAGGTTAGGTCTGCATGTGAACCATGTCTGATACTATACAATATGCGCATGCGCACGAAATACACGCGTGTGCTTGTACCTTGCTAACCTTGGCGCATTTTGACCGGAGATACAATATGGACGAAGCTTCAAATCCGTATCAAGGCGATTTGAAAATGTTATATTTATAAGTTAGTTATAAAATAAATATTTACTCAAATAAGTTACGGAAGAACATAATTATTTAAAGTTATGGAATAAGTAATAAAAAAAAATTCCACCAAACATATTTTCGTACGCGTTACTATATTTATTACTCTAAACTATCACAAACATGCCATATTCCACTCATTATTATTAACAATAGGTATATTAGTTTATAAACATACCACCCATTCAAACTTAATCAAAATGACGCACAAAAAGTCAGGTTAAGCTAGGTTGAGTCTTCATTCCGAACATTTGGTTGGTTGACATTCATGCAACACCTCAATATTGCCAAACGGAGGTTGGCGTCATTAAGGCGAGTAAATGACGATAGGTTTAATAGGTTCAAACAACCTTAATACTAGGATGGATGTGTGCGCCATTCCTTCAAAACGTATTATTATCCCCAATCACCATACCAAGACTACCAACATAACAGCATTTCTTTACCACCTCGTCTTACTGCCTGTTCAGGTTATACATATATATGTCGACAGGTCCTCCAGGGACATGGAAAAAACAGAGAAAAGTGAGTAAATTTGCTTGGTCAGGGAATTTCATTAAATTTCTGAAATGTTCACGTACTCATTAATAAAAAATACCCAATTTTTATATTAACACTAGTGAAAATAACATCTTTCTCCCGGTTAATAAACACGTTAATCTGTTTGAGCACTCTTGTACAATGTTGAGCTTACTATCGTCAACTCTCAAGGTCAACACGTCTTTACACCCTCCGTCACGTATCTTTGGCCGAAGTTGGGTCTTGGCAATGCACATGCTCGTGAATTTGACTACATTATAGGAACAATAATAATTACTACGATTATGTTAAATTGTGATCCTTTAATGTCTCGATATGATCTAATAGAAATCTAATCTAGATCAGTGGCTCATTGCGTTAATTCAAACCCGCCTCGGTGGCGTAGTTGGCAAACGCGCTTGTCGTGTTGAAGCTCGACCGCTGAGGACGGGGAGATCGAGGTTCGAATATTGGTCGGGTGAACTGGGGGTGGTTTTTCCTAAATGGTTTTCCATTCTCTCTCTCCACACAAATGTGGGTTCACTTCCTCTAATATAACCTTCCCAATTCCTAATCCATTAGAGTAATTAGTACTTAAAGCGTATAACCCGAAGGGGTAGTAAGACGTGGGGCTAAATATTATTATTATTTAATTCAACACCTGCATGTAGTGACATTGTTTCACGTGTGTGTGTGTTTAAAACTATTATTATATTAAGTTGCAATTTTAACGTGCACCAGAAGGGAGCGCAAGTATTTTACAGTTTTTATAGAATATAAATTTGTTGGCCAAAATAAATAAAATATTTCTCCAGTAGCAACTTAGAGTTTAGTTTTCTGCACATTCTAGTATCAACAGATCTTGAATATCTGTCAAGGATGTCCTGTAATTTTGTCAATACTTTTTAAATCAAGAGAACATTTTTTGACCAAATTCCAAGACACCGTTGACAGATATTCAAGATCTGTTGATAATAGAATGTGCAGAAAACTAAACTCTAAGTTGCTACTGGAGAAATATTTTATTTAATTTGGCCCAAAAAAATTGTAATGCTATAAAAACTGTAAAATTACTGGCGCTCCCTTCTGGCCGCACCTTAATAAAATAAAGTTTGTAATATAGGGAACTGAAAAAGTTGTAAATCGGCTCTGGAAAACCTGGAAAGGTCAGGAAATGCTAAAATACAGTTTGGCTGTACACCATGGCTGGATACTTACTATAATGGGGTAAGAAGGAGGAAGGCAACATTTTAGAGATAATCTACCCGCATTTGTTTGGAAGGAGATTGGGAAACCGTTTAGGTAAATGCACTCTCATTAGATCCAACCAGGACTCAAACCCAGAGCAGTCTGATAAGAGAGTAACGTCGCCCACTGGAGCGAGCTATCCAAACATTAAAAGTTTGTACGTTATTTGTATACCTACTGTATAGTCAATCAATTGAAAAACAAACATGTATTTTTTAATTGGCTATTACAGCTCCTGATTTTTAATTTAATAGATATTGGGTATTTGCATGTATGTAGAGCAAAAAATTAGATTCATAGATTAGTAGCAACTTTCAAATGTCTACCACTCGGCTTATGGTTAGGGTTCTAACATGGAAATCAGCAAATTTAGCAAATTTCACAAACAGGATAATACCAACAACAACAAAAATCATAGGAGCCCGTTGGCGTCCCTTTATAAAATTTGGCAGGCAAATAGTCTCTTAATGTCTTTAGAACATATATTTATTCCAAAAATATTTAAAATGGCATTTTAAAGATTTTAAAAAAAGTAGTTTTAAACATATGAGATTCATATCGTACCGCAGCCATGTTAATATATCAAAAACCGAAGAAAATGACACCAATTTGAGCTTTCTAGGTCAAATAGTTTTTTTTTATTTAGAGCTGTTTAAAGATTTCAAAATGTTAATAACTTAACAAGTAAGTACCCAAAAGATCTGAAATTTTACAGTTTTTTTTTCACCTTTACTTTTAATTTTTTTGCGAATATTTTTAAGTATTCTGAATAAAATAGGATCAATAGTCAAGATGGTGCTATGGCTAATCTTGGTACTCTAGTACACGGTGTCGCTAATTAGTTGCTGTAAAAATACAATAAGCTTAATATTGGTTTGTTTATGTGTGTCGAGTCGATTGTTTGTAAAAATTATTTTTGGTAATGTAAAGTAACAACGAAAAACAGTTTCAGACATTCACATGAAGCAAACGACAATAAAATGTACCATTGATAGAATCAGTAAAATATGGTAAATATTGTAATATTAGTGTGTCATGATTGATAGAACAATTAATGATGGATAGATTAGCTTGACTCGTCCTGACAGATATATTGACCTTGTGGTCCAACTCCTGACATATATTGACCTTGTGGTCCAACTCCTGACATATATTGACCTTGTGGTCCAACTCCTGACAGATATATTGACCTTGTGGTCCAACTCCTGACAGATATATCGACCTTGTGGTCCAA
>CABEEJ010008094.1:0-16356 GCA_901482245.1 Timema douglasi
CACCCTGCCTCCCCCTCTTGACTAACCAGCTATCATCCCACCCTGCCTGCCCCACTTGACTAACCAGCTATCATCCCACCCTGCCTGCCCCACTTGACTAACCAGCTATCATCCCACCCTGCCTGCCGAGTAATCTTGTATCACGGTTAATCGGTCATAAGATGGGGCTCATAAGTTAATCAAGTTTAGTCTAAACTAATCTACCATAATTAACGTTAACAACCCAGCACACCATCTTCTCACCTAAACAATAATATGGGAGATATTATGTAGCTAAGTTACAACAGGTGTTGTAGCTTCCATGGTCCTAAATGTTAAGATAACAATAAGATCGTTCATATCCATCAAAACATTGTTTTATACCTCACCGTTACGGTGGCCTAGTAATAAAGATTTAGATGCCGCACACTATAAAATGGTCTTTATATATATATATAACCGAGTGTACGTCATATCTATAAACTAAACAAAGAAGGGTAAAATGGTTTGGTATAGCTAAAATAGTCCAAGTCCGATACAATCCAAATGCTTTCGACTTCTTCACATTACCATTCGAGAGCTACGGAACAGTAGGCACAGTTTGTTTAAGTACAGACCGCTAACCTAAATTACTTTTTCACTTATGAATTAGTTGACATTTTCCCACGAACCTATTAACAAACAAAACGAAAGTGAGCAACATCAACAAAGAGAAAAAATAGTTATTATTATTATTATTATTATTAGCACCGCGTCTTACTACCCATTCGTGTTATACGCACTTACGCCAATGTGTAATGATAGTGTGATTGTAAGATGAAATGAAGGACCTACAGTTTAACGTGGGAATCGAACCACAGTGGATGTCTGACATTCCACACATTCATAAGCTGTGATTAATGCACGTCTTGTCAGAGGTGAAGGAAGGGTTTGGTAATCAGATAAATCTGTGCAGGGACCGAGGATTGAACCACAGACCCCCAGCAGAGAAGTCCGATATCTTAACCCTAGACCGCCAGATCACCGAAGAAATAGTAAGACGTGAGCTGTGAAGAAATGCATTAATTTTTCTCTTCAATGAAATTCCATGTTTAAAGGGCCAGTTTCCTATGCGAGAACGGCCCATTCCATTCTGGTTTAGGTAGGTGTCGTCATGCACTTAGTGTAGCGCCGCACTTGAGGCGTACTAAATTTGACTGTGAAACTGGCCCTAAGTGATATCATGTAGCCCAATTTTCTAACGAAAGAACATATCTGACAACTAAAAACGTTACTCGATCTACTTTCAAGTATTTTAGAGTTCTGTTAGTGAATAAGAGAACATGAACGGTGTTATATGCTTGTTCCTAACACTAGCTCTCACGTGCTAATGACCTCCATGTGCCAAGTTTATGTTAAAAACAAGCAAAGAGTTCACCAGTGTTAGCCACCGCGTGGTCCACTGTATTTCAAGCTAGGTTAGAGGTAATCCGTTAAACTGCTACGCCGAGCTGTGACTTTCTACTCGCCCCCATTTCTGTCCGGAGTAACCCACACTTATAATTAGTTTCCACAAGATTTTCCTTTTCTGCGGTAAAAATAGAACTCGGCCAGATAATTATAATAGTGCAGCGATTCCACGGATAAGTTGGTGAAACCTGTATCGGTGGCCGCATGGTCTAAGGCAGCGAACAGTGTGCCACGAAGATTCTGCAGGTGTGTCGAGGTATTTTGGGGGTAGATCAAAAATGAGCGAGAAAATTTTTTAGATAATATTTTTAAATATATATCCATGATCAGCATATTTTTTTAGTAACACAATTACTAGGCTTTTTACTAATGACCATAAACAAAATCTTAATACTCGCTATTTTAATGACAAAATATCTCCTTAAGAAACTGATGATGTGCCTGTGACAATTTTAGTGCCTTGTTCAGTGTGCCGTGAGTTGAAACAGTTCAAAAATCACTGGTCTAAGGTGTCAATCTCGTGTTAGACTAGACTTCCAATGACGGAGAGATCGGGGTTCGAATCCCGGTCGGGTTTACTGAGGGTAGTTTTCCCAAAATTGTTTCCCACTTTCCTTAGACGCAAATGCGGGTAAATTACTCCTAAACGCTTCCTTCCTCATCCCTACCCCATTAGAGTAATTATCATATGTGTGTATAACCTGAACAGGTAGTAGGACCTGGTGATAAAAAAAAACAATTAATTTAATAAAGTGGGGAAACCATTTGTACGGGGCATAAATATTATTTTGGGGATTGTCCCCAAAAATTGAGGAAGACTAGTCAGTCAGCTTAGTGTAGATCCAGCCTGAGATAGAACCAGGGTCCTCTTGTCCACTTGACCACTGAGGTACACCTCATGAAACAGTTTGTTGATTGGTTCACGTTTTCTCCCGCTAATGGTCGAGAAAGAGAAACCCTCTACAGATTAAAATGTTACATTAACATGAGGAGGAACTTAGAAATTGTCAAGGTCAATGTTTTAAACGGCGGTGAATCAGCGCTCTTGGGAGAGAGCTGTTCAGCCGCCATGTTTGTTTTGATTAGCCAATGGCACTTTTACGGTTTGTCTCAAGTTAAATGTTTCAACATTAGAATAATAATTATTATTTCATGAACATTCAGTTGGCCTAAAGTAGCTTAGCTTAGAAATTAACTTTACAGAAAGTCAGTTAGCCTAGGTCACGTGGCCTACACTTTAGGCCAATGACGAGTACCCGGCGTGGGAGTTCCCCCAGTTCTCTCCGTAATACGGCCTCTACACGATCAGTCAGACCGTCAGTCTTAAAAAAATACCGACAATAATAATGGTAATGTACGGGCAGTACTGATGGACTGATGGCCGGTCTGACTAAAGTACTGGTGTGAACAGAATTTTCTGATCACATCAGTATCAGTACGTCAGTCTCGCAAGTGGTGGGAGAGACTGACAAACTATTAAAAAAACAACCTTAACACATTTGAACCTCGATATCCCCATCATCAATAGTATATTATTTTGCGAGAGTGACGCCTTAGACCATATTATCCATGCTGTTGCACTTACTGCACTTTGCACACAGGAGCTGGGACCGAGCAACGATTCCTCGCCATTTAATGCCATCACAAAGAAGTAACGCAGTTCACACTATTTCAACGTAACAGTTCCTCAGATATACCTAAATATTTCTGGTTCTAAAATGACTCGCGGATCGTCCAGGTGTTCTGACGTAGGAAGGCCAGCCCTGAGGTAACACCTCTAGTAATAATCGAAAGCCATCGCCGCGAAAGTAGAAGAGCAAACCACCGACTGGTCAGGTTTCGCTTTCGACAGAAGAGCAACAGGATGCGAAGACAAACCGTCAACATAAAGTTTAGTATCACGTACACTTAAAAAAAACAAAAAAAAAACGCCAGACACGAGAAAACAAATTAATTTTCTTTTTTACTCCCTGTTTTTTGGGTCAACATGAAACGAGCGTGGGATTATTTCGAAATGTCGTCAGTGGTTGTGTGTTGACAGCGAGACATTTGTTTAGGGAAGCAACGTGGAATATATCAAGTCGATTTAGAAGTTGTTTTTTTATATTGCGCCAGGAAACAGGAACTAAGGCAAGTATTTTTGTTTAGTATATAATAAAATCATTTTTTGGCCAAAATATAATAAGTTTAATTTTTTTTTTGTACATAGAAATATCAACCGTTCTTGAATATTTGTCACGAGTATCGAGTTATCTGAATATAAACATGTGAATTAAAAAGTCCTGGTCACTTCAGCTAAGCCTAAAAGAATCTGATGAAGCATTGTTTTATTTATATGTTGGCCAAAAATGTCCTTTTTTTGCTATAAAACTGTAAAAATATGGATCATAATTGGCTTTCCATCTAATCCCATCTTAAGGTCATTCGACCATTAAAATGTCATTGCATAGTTAGACACTTGTGAAAATTGTGCAATAAAATGTTTATGGTCGAACGACCTTGAGGGACCTTAGGAAGCAACGAGACGCGTTGCGGATGCAGACTTCTAGAAATTCTACATTGTTTAAAGAGTGGTATGTTAGGTTAACTCCCCTTATTAAAAACTTTGCATCTTAATTTTTATAATTTCAGAAATATTAATAAAAAAGGAACCACTACTGTGGGCTAGTGGTCAGAGTTCCTGGCCTCAGCTCTAAAGGTTCCGGGTTCGATCCCCAGCGCTACCGGAGTTTCTGTGAATATAATGCGTTTACAAATTGCGCACATTTTGCTATGTATTTGAAATAGTATTTTAAACGTTTACCTTTTTTCTGCATCATGTCTTACTACCCGTTTGAGGTATCAGCATCCAGTTACACTAACAGGTAAGGGATGAGGAAGGCAAAAACCAAAGGAAATTTACCCAAATGATGGTGGAGGGAGAGAGGAAAAACACCCAGGAAAAATCATACTCCACACCCCTGGGAGATACGAACTCTGACTTCTAACTCACCAGTAAACCAAACTAGATGAACTTGAGGTTTAGTGCGCGGGTTTTTGTGGCGGGAAATCAATCGGGGGGGTTGGGCGATTGAGCTTGTGAACACAAAAAGTTTTAAATATTTTTTTTTAGTACTGCGTCTTATTACCTGTTGGGGTTGTACGCATATGTACTAATTATATTAATAGGTTAAAGAAAAGAAAGGTTGAATCTAGAATATGTGTACCCACATTTGAGTGGAGAGAGAGAAAGTGGAAAACCATTCTCAGTACACTCAAACGGGATCGAACTCCAATCTCCCCGTCATCGCCAGTCTAGTCTATTGCGATAATGACGTCTTAGGCCATGCAGCCACCGAAGCGGGTAAACAAATAAAATAAAAGTGTGATAAAACCATTGTTCTTATTTGGATATGCTTCTAATGCCACCACTTGAGCTGAGCTGTACCTTGTATTGAGTTGCTCGCCCGCCAGCAGATGAGCTGCCCCTGAATTACGACAACCGGTTAGCACCGTGCTATCTATCCTTGGGGCAGAAGATATACGGCACGACAAGTGTTTGAGATTGGGCAGTCTTACAACAAAATTACTCTAAATACAATGCAATAAAAAAAATACATGCAGTATGACAAAGAGTCTGAGACGTCAGGCTCACATTGCACTTGATATCTGTTGATGGACAAGGTCAAGTTAATATCCCAGCCAGGTGCAATTTCTCTATGCTATTCTTTTTAATCTCTTTTTCCCCTGGACTAAGCCCTTAATAACACCTCGAGTTGGGATTATATCCAAAATAGTATACTAGAGTATGTCCGTTGTGTTGCATATATAAATGAGCAGTCGCTCGGTCGCTGGCTGATAGTGAGTGCACAGCGCGTCCACGCATTTGGTTGGAAAACATGACTGTTCCAAGATAGATTTACAAAAATAGCCGACTCTACACGAGAGCACTAGTATCTATTGTCATGAAATAAAGTAGAGATGTGCAAGACTCAAAAATATCTCCAGAATTATAGAAGAAAAAAATCGTTATCTTCTTGACAGTAAAAATGAATCTCGAAAATTCGAGAAATTTGAAAAAATAAATAATTAAATAGCTAATAACAGCCCTAATAAATTAAAAATACCAAATCGGGAATTTATTGTTTCTAATAATACCGTAATAGTCCAAAAATAGGCCGCATTTCCCCCCCAAAACATCCTTCATTAAGAAATGTTTTTGTTATATTATACTTATTGTTTCTCAAAACCAAATTTTGACATCATAGGCTGTTAAGTTACACTATACAATTAAATTATAAATGGTATACAATAAAATAATTATTAATTGCATTCAAAAGGAACTCAATAAAATATATATTTACTTTAATAGACATAATTTATATTTTTCACTTTAAAAGGAAGTTTAATCGTCTAGTTCTCGCGTCTCGATATTTTTTTAAATATTCTCCTCTTGAGATCGTCTCGAATTTAAAAAGTAGATCTCGCTCATCTCTAAAATAAAGTCGAAATATTTTATTGGCGTTTCTTAACTTGTGAGACAAAACCGACGTCAAATAATGTTGTTGAACAAGTCAACCCTCGGTTTTCTCTCCAGAATAACATGTGTATATGCACCGCGTCTTACTACCCATCCGGGGTACTCATAAAGCTGCTTACAGTTAGGGATAAGGGAGGTAGAATTTGATAGGAAACGCACCTGGATTTTTGTAAGCTTAGGGAGGCATTTAGAAAATACACCCTCGGTACACCTGACCGGGATCAACCCCGGTATCCCCGTCATCAGCAGTCTAGTCTATTGGGAGAGTGTCGTCTTGGGGTACATCTTCAAATTACGTGAGGGTTTTTGGGGCAAGGGGTAGTATTTTCTTACGAAGGAGACCGGGTATTGTGTCTGTTCAGAACGTGAACGTTAAATAGTCAAAATAAAAATAAATAAAATGTGAACTGAGTCACTTTCAAAAGGAAGCTAAAATTTAATAAATCAATGTGTGTGTGTGTGAGAGAGAGAGAGAGAGAGAGAGAGATAGAGAGCTTCAACAACACAAGAGATAGCGTAAGAGACTAAATTTGAACGAAAATAGCGTTTTACTTTCAAGTTGAAATAAAGTGTGCATACTGAGGAATTATAATTATTATGTTGAAGTTACTTTAATAGTAGCTCCACCCTGAAGTAGTCTGCTAGAGAGATGGATAGGGAGGGGGTGGCTGCCATAGCAACCCTCTCCACGGCCCGTCTTCGGAGAAGAGTTTGAGCGTCAAGAGCACTTGCTCATCATTTGAGTGGATTCTTCAAGTAAGTTATGTCTGGCGTCCACACACACTCAAAGACTATTTCTCCTCGAGATTTACGCAGATCCGAAGAGAAACTAAAGGGGGGATTATGACCATTTAAACATCGTTACTAAAGAAAACATCAAGTACCACACATCCTTGTGTAGATCCTCCCTAGTAGTCCTAATTGATGGTCTTACAGTCTATGAAGTGGTCTAGTCCTGAATATTTCCAAATCTCCCAGTTTCACGCGTGGTTCCATCGAGGAGTTGCACAGTGGCTAGACATTTACCTATTATAAATAATCGGTGATTTTTGTGACAGTAGGCCTATCTGATGGTTAGACCAACTTTAATCTGGGCCTATTTAGGCTTACTTATTATTTTGTTAGATTATCACGTTTATAATTGTAAAAATATAAATGATCAAGTTAACGATTACCAATAAAAAAAACTTACAAACAAGCTTCTAGGCGTATATAATGGTAAAAAAAATCCTCCGGTGATTGGGGGGACCAGCCCCCAAAAACCCCTTAAGGCCCCCTACTTCACAACGATAAGTACGCTACTGGATTATCTGTGTACACTTAAGACTTCAAGCATTACTTGTCCTAAGTTATACACATTATTTTGAATCATCACAATGTTTATGGGCCGTATCTGATGACCCTGAACAATGGCATACATATAGATAATGTTGAATAAACCGCAGTCGCGGCATTTGCTGAGAATGTCATTACTTTACATAACAAAAGGAAATTAAATTCTTAGTCTCACGTTTTAACAATTTTTTATTGTGATCAAATTATTCGGCCTTCAAGAAAGCGAAACATTTGATCAACCATACCTGATTTCAAGATAGGGGAGATTTCAAAACACGATTCCAATCAATATTCATAATTTAATGGATCAACTAGGTCAACTGGACAATCAGCCAGCCGTTCAACAAGTGCGCTGAATCGAGGGATGTGCTGTATCTTTCGTCAACAAGGACTACTGACCGTCTTGTCGACTGCCCATGCGTTACCACGTTCACGATCTTCAAGTTTACATTGCTCAACATGTCCCGATAAGATAGGTCACAAATAAAACATCAACATTCCTCAATTATTATGAAAAATTATCACATTATAGCAGCATAAAGTTTCCTCGCTAGCAGCTTACGCGCAACAAACGGTTGGAAAGTGAACGGCATACTAGCCAACAATACAAACTTGAAGAATGTCGAGTTCATTAATATAAAAGCAACGGGAAATATTAGTTTACAATCATACCCCAGAGAAATTCGCTTGCAATAATAAGCATGACTGGTAATATAATAATTGCCTACAATGATCGTGCTTAGGTTTTTTTTCCTCACATAAAATAGTCAAACTAGAAAAAAGTTTAGAAACAAAAGAATAATCTGGTTCACAAAACTAGACTCTACTCCTTATTTCACACAATATCCAACAGAAAATACTTGCTTATAAAACCAAATGCAACTGGAAATACTGGCCTGCTAGACAGCCCAAAGATATATGTTTATAATAGAAGTAAAGTGGGGAATTTTGTTTACATTAGTAACCCAACAGGAAATGGTTTCATAGAGTTATAACCTCAAACAATACATATGGCTCACAATACTAATTAAACTTGAACATTAGTTTAAATAAGTACTATCCCCTCGAAAAATACCTGTTTACTATAGCCTAACGCTAAACAATAGTTAATAATAATCATAATAATAATAACTCACTTAAACTACTATATTACAATAGTCATTCAATTAAAAACAATTGATTACAATGACAGCTCAATAATAAATACAATATCAAAATAAAACTCAGCTAAGCCAATCGACATGGGTGTTACATAATTTTGACCTTTATTTTTCCACTGTTAGATCAGTACAAGTTATTTTTCGTCCCCAGTTATATTTGAAATAGAAGTAGTGCACCTTGAACTTCTTGCAGACAAATTTTCATAGAGGTAAAAAAAACAAACTCTGGTCCCTGAATTAATCTAAATTATTATTATTATTATTATTATTATTAGCACCGCGTCTTACTACCCGTTCGGGTTATACGCACTTACGCTGATGTGTAATGGTAGGGTGATTGTGAGATGGAATGGAGGACCTACAGTTTAACGTGGAATCCGAACCACGGTGGAGGCCTGGCATTCCCCATAATCACCAGATGTTTTGTCAGAGGTGAAGGAAGGGTTTGGTAATCAGATAAATCTTTGCCGGGACCAAGGATTGAACCCCGGCCGCCAGCATAAAAGTCTGACACCTTACCCCTAGACCGCCAGGTCACCTCTAAATTATTCAAATACATATTTTTCTATGTATAAAAACTGAACATCATCTAAAAACTTATCATTTTTGAAAAAGCTCTTAATTTCTATATAAAAAAATTCACATGTTTAGTCAGGGATGCTACGAGTGACCTAAAAATGTATGTTTTTCTTGTTACTCTAAAATTGTGATTGATTTGGGATACCACCCATACTTTCTTTGTGATGTAAAACCATTGTTGATAAGGAATTAGCTCAATTTACGTTTGAGAATTAAGGAAATGGTAGAGTTACTACCATTGAGTTTAATTACAGAAACCGCAACTATTTAAACTAAATTTAACTCACCATCCTGGTTAAATGTAAAAGAAAGTAATAATTTCTTCACCAATTGAACATGGGAAAAAATCGGATACATAAAATGGAACTAAAATATCTGGTTAGCTACACATTTTCTCTCTCAATATTCCTGCTTTTAATGGATTGGTCCAACTCATACGCAGCTAAAATCAAAATCAAATTGATTTCGATGAATATAACTATTTTCAGTTTACATATTATGTGTACAGGGTGCACTAAAAATTGAATCAAATTAAATTTAGTAGAATCTTTTCTTGCTCGAGACCCCTTAGAGAGAGAAGTATTATGATCGTCAAAAAGAAAGTGAGTTCGATGTTTTGATAAATGTCGACGTTTCATGACGCCTTGAAACATAAAAAGTGGTCTCCATTGAGCTCAGTTTGTCTTTATCCCACACAAGAGCCCAGGTCGGTTTACAGATCTGTATAAAACTTGGTATCTAGGGATCCCATAGGGTTCCCCGAGGGGATGTCTAATTCTAAAATCAAGGGTGGTTTGCTCATGGGCGAAAAGAGAGAAAAATCTCTTTCCTAGAGACTGACTCTAGTGATTTTGATTAAAATTTGTACCTGGGCAATGTTTACCATTACAAACAATATGACGCATCTCATCTACCCAGGAAAACTACTATGAAGGTACTTTATATAAACGGTCATTTTCAATTTGGATCATATCTGCTCTTTTGAGAGAGTAAGTAACTTATCAAGGTAAAGTTGCAGGACTATCTTAATTATAATGTTACTGCAACAGTGTATTATATTTAGTGAACTAAGCGATGTTCTTTTATTTCCCCATTATGTTTCTAATCATCATCATCAACTGTTTCCAGCCTGTGGCCGGGTCAGTTTAGTAAAATACCTCTATCTTCCTCCTTTAATTTCTTCCATTCTTCTCCTCTCACTTGAACACTTTCTGTTATCTGCTCCCCCATCTCTTTCTTGGCCTCCCCTGCGGTTTTTCCCCCATGTTTCTAACACAATGTATATTATTCCGTTTCATATATCTTACGGGCTACAAGTATAATTTATACATAAAGAAACAGAAAAGTATTTGCGCTGCACTGTACCATTTCTTTTTAAATCCATTAGTAAATATTAATTATCGCTTGAAAAACATATTTACTCCATCATTGGCTCCATGAGGTGCTCAGACCGCCAGGGCACTTTGCTTCAATACTTTGACTAACCCGCTCTGGTAGCTTTGTCAGTTCGAATCTCAGTTAAGCCCAAGATACTTAGTCATAAAATGTTGCAAATTTGAGTGCAGCACCAGGAATTCTATCAAGAGCTTTAAAAACATTAGTTTATTATTATTAACATTATTATTATTGCCGTGTGGTTTTACAAGCTTAGTGATATTCTTGTTGTTGTTGACAGCTCCTAGTTTGTTGTAATATTTTCTCTAACAGCGTGTCTTACTACCCGTTCGGGTTATACGCCTATGTACTAAATATGTTGATGGTTTTAGAGATTAGAAAGGTTATATTTAGAGAAAGTGGACCCACATTTACGTGGAAAACTATTTTGTAAAAACCACCCTCAGTACACCCGACCGAGATTTGAACCTCAATCCCCCCATCCTCAGTAGTTTAGCTCAACGCGAAACTGAAATTGAGACAGATCAATGAAAGTAACAGTTCACTCAGCCCACACCGGAAGNATAGAATATGTTAAGGTGCGAGTGTAGAGTACGCGAGGAAAGGTCAGTGTCTTAGCAGGTTTTATAACAAAAACTAGGAAAAAATAAAAATAATTGTTCCAGTAAACACATATAAAGTTAAATTTTCTACACGTGGTAATATCAACAGCTGTTGTTGACTAGCGTACAACCTGAATGGGTAGTAAGACGCATTGCTTGAAAAAAAATATTGTTGAATATTCATCATGAGCATAGCGGCCTTTGATGACACCACTTTTTAAATCGAGACAAAAAGTGTACATGGGATTCCAGACACCTTTGGCAGAGTTTCAAGAAATGTTGGTCACTATGTGAAGACAATTAAACTACATGAGGGTTATTTGACTTGATCCGCCTCGGTGGCGTAGTTGGCTAACTCGCTTGTCTTGGTAAGCTCGACTGCTGAGGACGGGGAGATCGAGGTTCGAATTTCGGTCGGGTGAACTGTTTTTTCCCCCCCTTCCTAAATGGTTTTCCACTCTCCCTTCACGCAAATGCGGGTTCACTTCCTCTAATTCAACCTTCCCAATTCCTAATCCATTAGCGTAATTAGTACTTAAAGCGTATAACTCGAATTGGTAGTAAGACGCGGTGCTAAATAATAATAATAATAATAATAATTATTATTATTATTATTGACTTCTTTAGACTGAACAATTGTTTCGGTACAAAAACTGAAGGAAAATAAACACCATTCTTTAATAGCTTCCCCTACACTCCCACCTTATCGTTGGGAAACACAAACCAGGAGGACCACGTGCGGCTCTCAACACTGCGAAAAGGGAAACAGGCATTTCAGCCATGATACATTTGTCGGCCATGCCGGGAGTCAAACTTGGGACTCTGAGCTTGGTAGGTAGGCAGACACGCCACTCGATGAGCTAAGGTGTCGGACTAGTTAGTATGTTTTTAAACAACCCAATGGTGATTAAATTAATAGTTTTAGATATTTTCTTGCGACTTTATTTTGATATGATTTCAAAAGTAACGCATCATTGTCTAAATGTTTTGGGGGGTGGGAAAGGGTGAAGTGGAGATCCCTGAAAACGCCCCCAATAAGGCCTTGCATACAAAGTATCACCACTATTATTTCTGTATTTTTTTCCCCCAATTAGGAATTTTTGGGGCACTTTTAATGTGCACAGTGGTATACCTATTGAATATCAAGTTGTAAGCCCGGTATTAAAATGTTGCTGACACATCTCCAGTGCGCTAGATTGTATTTATGCTTAGTTAAGTTAGTAGATGTATTTTATTAATTGATGTCGATGATTCGATGACTCGATGACACGAGGATGAAACTAATATGCTCGTAGCTACGAGAGTCACAAGTCCCTATTCCACCAGGAATATATGGTGTTACGCCACTGAATTGGCCTTTCCTTTAAAGTGGTGCTCACCGCATGGGTTGCATATGTTACCGTCTAAACCCAATTCCAGGACAAACTAGATCGGACTGGGCCGGATTGATACATCCTAAGAGTCTCAGGATGTACAGTAGCCCCATGGCATCTTTGGTGCTGACTGGCAGCTTTAAAAAGTTACCAGACCAAATTATGTATCCCTAAGACGAACCATATGATCTGCAAAAACATGTGTTTAGCAGCTGTCACTTCTGACAGTCTATATGTAGGTATATACCTAAATATTGACTGTCATAAGTCAGCTGAGAGCTGTCAGTCAGCACCAAAGAAGCCATGGGGCTACTTACTAGTTTAGCCTGGTCTAAATTCGTTAATCCTGAAATATTGGCCGAGCTCATAGGATAAATTAGTATTGCCTACAAGTTTATTAGCCCAAACCAGGGATGGGTTAGGTTAGGTTATTTGACAACATTTGCGCGCGAACTATGAATAATGAAACCTGTCCAAGGTCGATTCATCGTATGGGTTAAGAAGAATGAAAACTAGTACTGCCTAAAAACATCAGGCTATATCAATTTTTCCTACAAGTTGCAGGATGTATCAATTTGGTCTAGTCTGATCTAGTTTGTTTTTTATTAAAATATGAAACAAAAAAATATTGGTGTGTATAAAAACTTTATTAGATTGTCATTCAATGGTCTTTAAACGTAGACAATATTTAAAAAAAATCTTGACTGAGTATTTAAAGACATATTTAAAACACACATAACGTAATCATCTTTAAATTAAATCTCCTGAAGAAATTACTATTTAAAAGGCCAATGCTTGCAAACCCTCAATGAATATAAAGCTGCGTAGAGGTTTGTGACTCACCAGGACAGGACGTATGGTGCTTTTTGTCCGCTACGGGGGCCGGCCCGGCGTCTGCGCTCTCCTCGACGCTGCCACCCCTCACCACGTGCAACATGTTCCCCGTGCGACGCTTCCTGATTCCATACGTGTGGACGGGGACGATAAGCTTGGGTCGCGGGATGGCGAACTCCTCGCTGCTGTCCACCAGATCCTCCACGCTGGAGGAGTCACCCTCCACCCTCACGCAACTGTCTGGGTCCTCCCAAGGCGTCCGCGCCCCCGCACACTTCGCGTACCCGTACACCTCACTCCCGTCAGCCTCCCTGGGCCAATACACCTCCGAGCAAGGGACAGAGTAGTAGGAGTATCCTTCCTCGTTAGTGGACTCCTTCCCGCTAGCTTTGTACTCGATGTCCTGGAGTGAGCCGTCATCGGGGTACCTCGGGGAGGTCCTCGCAGCCACAGAAGTGGGATATATTTCGTCCTGGCAGGGCTGGTTGAGGCCAACATTCTTGATCGGGACAAGCGAAGGATTGGGATAGTCATAGTATACGCGGTCATTGTCAACGGTTTCAGGGGCCGCCTGTCTAGGCCTCTCATTATATTGGTGCACTGTCTTGTTGGGGTAGGTGTTGGGAACGTTCTGAAGATCATTCTGGTACGAGTTGGAAAGCTGAAATAACGTCCGAGAGTAGGGTAGGTTCTGATAGCACTCGTCATTATTTAGGAGGAGATCTTCTTGTTCCAACTCTTTGTTACGTTGCGGTGCACTCGGAAAGTCGTACAACTTGTTCTTATCACTACCGCGCAATGTTTTTGATGAATAATATTCATTGTATTCATTTTCGTGTTGGTGGCTACGAGGCAAAGTCTTGGAATTTGGCGTTTCCAAAGCTGTATGGGGCTGGTTTCTCGAACTGTTTCTGCTACTGTTTAAGAGGGAATCCAAGGCTGAACTCGATGAAGACTCGTCACGATTGATTGGCTCGTGTTTTCTCCTGTTGTTTGGTAATGGATCCAAAGAAACTATGGTATCGGGTTCTATCCTCTGACGCGGTTTAGTCTCTTTTTGTAAAATGATCGGTTTAATCGATGTTGGGTTTACATAGTAGTCATCTTCAAAGTCATCCTTTGGAGGGTGACCATTTGAAGTAGGTTTGGAAATATTTGAATGATTGGAGTATTTTTCACTAGTTTCAAAATCTTCAATACCATAGCTGCATCTAGTTAATACTTTTGGTGAACTCGCATGGAACTTTCCGTTGGTGACTGGAGATTTAGGACTGTACCTATCCCGGTCGTTAGACTTTTGCGGCGATTGTGAATTAGTTTCAATGGGTGTTTTGACTAATGGGCCACTGTCGTTCCGGTTCTTAAAACTGTTGGAGGATTTCACACGGGTTAGAACATTAGTCCGGAGTCTTGGTGAACTTTCTACATATCTTTCAACTTCCGTGTCATTATAAGAGTTATTTTCTGTAACTATGTTTCGAGTGGGAGTGAAAGAATATTCGTCCATTCTACTGAAGGTTTTCAGTTTATTGGTATAGGTCTCATTAGGCTGATACTTCTTTGTCCAACCCACCCCTTGCCTGTGTTCCCAGAGGTCTCCCCTCGAATCCCCCGTAGGTAACACTTCTTGGTGGGTAATGCCAACTTGTTTCCTTCTTGACCTGTCATCATGAGGTCCTTTGTTTGACTCCTGCAGACATTCTCTCCAACTGGCCTCATACAGGAGCTCCATCACCTTGGTGCTTGAGTCGCTGTCCGGGTGCAGGTCACCATCCAAGACGGCTCGACCAGGGTAGTGGCGGATCCTCATGTCCTCCGGCGTGACTTCTCCGACACACTCAGTCTTTCAAACCACCTTAAAACCACATCAGACCAAATATCTTTGTGGGTGAGAATACATTTTAAACATAATTATTCATTAAAATTCCTGGTAGATTTTGTCACGCAAGAATACATTTCCCTTTGTTCCTTCAACGCAACTCTCCACGGCTGTGAAATGCTGACAATTCCATTGTGTTTACGCAATAGTGGACACGACCAGAATGAAACGGAGAAAAGAAACGAGGTGACACAAGACCAATGGCATGCTCGCGAGCCGGGACAGTTTTAAACTCTACTCTACTCTCGAGAACAGATCTAGTTTATCACATGGGTTCGTCTCTTTTGGAATGTCAATCTTAAATTATCAAGTTTAACGAGAATACCATCCATCAACGAATGTTAAGCGCTGTCAGTTGACGAGCCACGCCACTCACAGCACACGCTGATATGAGAAACGAACTTGTATCCTTGACAACACGCCTGGAGTGTTTCAATCCGGTAGAATATCGCTCACTTTCACTTTTAGAGTCGAGGGGAGAAACACACACACACACATTAACACCTTGACTACCTCGCTTACCTCTCACTTTGTCCTGTTCTAAATTTAGCGTCACACATTCTCTCGAGAAAACATCACGAAACAATCATGAAGAATCAATTTTTTTTTTTTTTAAGTCTAAGATTTTACACACCAAACTCAAAATATTCGAGTTACCATCCTAATTCTTGAAAAATGCACGAGTATATGTATTAAATAATTCCGTCCTGTACAGTAATATTAATAACATTGTAAATAAAACTTGTTATGAAGCAATCCTTCTGTCAAAATGTTGTAAAAACTCGAGTTTTCAACAAAGGTTATTATGAGAAGTACTTTAAACAACACACAACACTGGAATAACAGTCTAAGACACACGATACTACAATCTTTTGTCCACTACACACCGTCTGCTCGCGGCAACTGACGGCTCTCTCGAAACACGGACTCTCGAACATCACATACAACAAGATCGAGCGACGCGACTCGACTGAGCTAGCGAGACCAACCAGTTCTAGTGGAGTGTCTGCTCTCCCCCTCCCCTCCCCAACCTTTGCTGCCTGCCATAGAGATCACGATGAGTTTCTCTCGCCTTGTCTTTCTTTGTTCCTCTATGGCAGTGCCCTCAGACTGTGATCAACAACCCGAGCGATAAGAACACAAACAATGCACATTTTTAAAAACCGATATGGATCTGCCAATCACCATGTCTGTTCAGGGGCGGCTCGTGGGTATGCGAGGCTGTGGGCGGGGTAATTTGCCCCCCCCCCCC
>CABEEJ010008095.1:0-13551 GCA_901482245.1 Timema douglasi
CTACTAAATAAAACTATTGTGAAATTGAAATGTTCAGTTTTCTAATTTACTTAGTTTAGCAGTATAAAGTGACAATATTGTTGCAAAGACTAATATTTATTTTTATTATTATTAGCACCTCGTCTTACTACCCGTTCGGGTTATACGCACTTACGCTAATGTGTAATGGTAGGGTGATTGTGAGATCCGAGAATCGGCGATTGAACTCATCCATAATTGTATCCAGTATTTTAAAATATATAGACTTAGTGTTTATTTCAGTTTGTCCACCGAAGTGAGGGCTATGCTATCTGCTAGACATGACGTCACAGTCGTTTGTCTTTTTGTCACAGCCCATTCTTTTTTGCTGTTGTTGGCCAGTGTTTTTGCCTTTCCACTAATTCTTCATACGTCTCGTCGCTTCTAAACTTGACCAACTCTTCTTTGGTGCTTTAGATCAGGCACCCCACTGCCATCAAATCTAAATTCTGGTATTGAAGTTGCTGGGAGAGGGAATATATTATGCCCAGTATGAGATCCATTGCACTGAAAATAAATATGAAGCTTTCTTTTATTGAGAATGAACCGTTTGTTTGGCGGGAATATAGCTGATCTTCAGCCCCAGTGGTCTAAAAAGCGAAGCTTGCCTGCTGATTAAAAATGTTATAGCTAATTAGGTATATGATAACACATTAGAATTCATTGCGGTTGATTTCGAATCACCTATTTTCACTTAGTGTAAAATATTTAAAAAGTGTATTGTTTTGTAATTAACAAAAAATGTTGTTTTGTTTCAGGAACGGCTCCTTTCTTTGCCCACCACCATCGCCCACATAAATAATTTGTAATTTTATACCTTCCAGTGTTGATGGAAATAAAAAGCTTTATCATTACAAAAATATATATTTTTTATTACATAGATAATTTTTACTTTACTTGTGTGAAACTCAAGTAAAAAAACATTAATTTTAATGTTTCAGTCATAATGTGGTATTATAAGTCAGCATGGTTTGCCAACATATAGGATAGTTTCCTCACATAAATGGCCTAACATTTTACAGTCAAAGAAGAGCCTAGAATAATTCTACTGGGGGTGTATCCCAGGGGCGGCTCGTCCCTAAGGCACGGAGGTGCGCGGCCCCCATCCCCACGAATCCCCAGTTCTTTTTAAAGTTATTATTCGCACTCTCACGACAATTTTATCTTGCCACAATAGTTTCAAGAAAAATATGTTTTTGGTTTAAGTAATAGCAGACAATGTTTTTGAAACGGCATGCGGTTGGGCGCGAGGTGGTCAGCGCCTGACGTTGTGAAACCAAACCATCCCACCCCTTCACCTCTTGTCATCAAATGGCATGCAGTCAGGCGCGCAACGATCAGCGCCTGACATTATGAAACCAAACATTCCCTCCCCTTAACCCATTGTCACCATCCTGCTATAGCTAGCTAACATTGATTATTCTTCTTTTGAAGGCGCACTCCCTTACGCGCCCTAAGGTTGAAAGTTTGTGAAATGTGTATAGCGTGAACCAGCAATAGTTGTTGTCAGTCATCCTGCGTGCTCCTGCATCTTTAGGATGTGTGTTTATAATAATATTATGTAGGGTTATTTTAGGATAATGTTTATTTGAGTTATATGTTTTAATATTTTTGTAACTAGGCTTAATATGAATATACTTCATTCACGGGAGGAGTTTACCTCTGAAAGGTCTTTTTTCTTACCAATATCCTACTATATAATAGATTTCTGGTAGAGAAAAAAAGTCCTTTCCCAGGTAAACTCCTACCGTGAACGAACTTTAGTTCAATTCAGGTGCTTAAAACAACGAATACTGCAAGATTAAATCTTGATCAAAAAAGAGAATTGAAATCATTAGGTAGGCCATGTCCTGAATTTTGTATGGAACAAAGTTAAAACATACATACCTATATATTTATGCACATTATACAGCTACAGAGTTTCTACAACACAGTCATCCACATCCTTTGGGGGGATTTTTTTTATCTTTGCATGTTGTTTGTGATATTAATTTTTGAGTTTAACTAAATTAATATTTAGCAAAACATATTCCGAAATTTGATGTCTTCTTTTAAATATATTATTTAGAAATAATTTATGAATTAAACAGGCTGTGCCCTCCAGCTTCCAAAGTGAGGATCCGCCACTGGTGTATCCACATCTAAAAGGCTTGGCGTTATTATGAAAGGGTTTGCATCCTCACTACTATCAAATTCATTTTCATCACTTTTTGTAAGATCACTAAGATCACTAAGCTCACTGTCATTTATATTTGACTAAATATCCCGCACTCATGCCATCGCTTTATTGGTAGTCGTCCTGTTTACTTTCTATGTGTTGTATATTATAAAATGTTAAATATATAAATTATATACATTACTAGAGTAGTTGAGTCACATGACTAGAGCAGTTGGGAAATATTGTGACATATATATATATATATATGAGTGCAGATATGGAGAAGGGGCTATTTTGTTTATATTCAATTATGGATTGTATACTTTATAGTCAAATAAAGAAATAACTAAATACAAACAAGACACTATGAAAACAATAAGTCACATATTTTCATTCCATTTGCCTCTTGTCATCTACAAAATAATCTGTAACACAGAAAAACGAGTGATCAAGGAATGTTCTGTTTTTGACACGTAAAGCATACTTAGTTGCGGTGGAATACATCGTAAAAGACACTTGGGCAAATTTAAATTGGGAGAATATTCCATAAATGACACAGGAAGGGTTAAAAACGCAGAAAAAACAATATTTTTTGCAATAAATTGTTTAGTGATGACTAATGAGATGAATATACTTCTATTTTAAAAAAATAAAAAAAAATTAAAATGCATAATTAACCTTTTATTCTTTATCATAGTTATGTAATGTATGTATGTTAATCATAATTACAAAATATAACCATAATGCACCTTTTATTATTAATCATGATTTAAAACACTTATTTGATTAAATTCTCTTGTAAATATTATAGCATGTTAATTATTCAAAATTGACATCTACACCACGAGTCTACATAAAAATAATAAATTATGATAATTATTATAGCGGCATCCAAGGAAGCGAATTAAAATGAACATATTTAGGAATAATATGCTTCAACATCTACTCTCCATGACTGGATGGGCTCGGATACAGCCACCATGCTTCCGAGAAGAAAATACCACAAGTGTGTAAAATAACACACACGAGACGAATCCTTATAAAAAATACTATAACTGAATCAAAAGAAGATAATTAAAACTGATTTATTTATTAATAATATCCTTCAAGACTTACTCACCATAACAGGATGGGCTCTGATAAAATCACCATGCTTTCAAGGAAATTACGGCAAGTATGGCGGGGACACCAGCATGGAAAATCTCACACACGTCCTCTCTGCATCATCCAATAGTTGAAATGGACGGGACCGGCTTGGGATCAAGGTCATGAGGTTAGAGCGCTGCTGCTCTTGCGGCGTTCCTTAGGACTTCTGTCTTCCCCCCCCCCCTTCTTTCTTTCCCTTTATCCCCTAGTTTCCATCCCTCCAATCACCTGTTTTTACGCCTTATTCCTTCTATTTCTGTTTGGTCAGAGAAATCGTATATAATGAGTGCCACTCAGATTCACTTATTGTATTTTACCACATCGTATCATCGAAGAAGGAAAACGCCTCTTTATCACTTACAGAAGTACCAGCTCGCCATGAAGTTTGTATCATGGGTCTCACCACGTCATCGAGGGAAATCCTCTTCGATATTCTAAGTATCAAGGCGTTATTAATAAGTCGATCAGACTTATGGGTCTAGTCTAACAGACTAGAATTTGATGTCATGTCCTTCAGACTTAGTTTGTATAGTCGAGGCGACTATAATGTGTGTCATGTCCTTCATACTTAGTTTATATAGTCGAGGTGATTATTTTTCTAGATTTCTTATTTCAATCAAAGTGACTAGATTTTGGTTTTGTGTCCTGACTTAGTTGGTGTAGTCAAAGTGACTTTAATGTGTTCTCGAGTCTTTCAGACTTCTTATATTAGTCCAAGTGACTAAGTTTTTCCCTATGTCCATATGACATAGCTTAAATATAGTAGCCTTGAGCTCCAGAGGCAATAAGGACCTAGTCTTAAAGGTTTCTTCTCGCCACAAGTACAGTACTTCCTTTTTAGTCTTTATGACTAGTTTGTTTTCTCATGACGCCGTGGACGTCGTGTTAAGGTGTTTAATTGTTGTATGGCTATAACCAGGTTATCAGTCCTTTTACTTGGATCCAGTTGGGCCAATGTGTTTAATCATTCTTGTTGGCACGCTTTGCGTGGGTAAAGCGTGGAACTCTGCTAGTTTCCATAATGGGGCCCACGCAGATAATGCCTTTACTTTTAGCCCGTCGTTGGCTCCTATTGACACAAAGTATTAAAAGTTAGTGTGTATTAAAGTAATGTTGTACCCCAGGAAATTGGTTATTGTATAAATGTACTATTGATTGCTCTGGCATTACCTATTGGGAAAATAGCCAAACATAGTACTATTTGGTGTTGACACCTGTTTGATAGCTATCTACCAATGTAATTAACAAACCTTTCTCATATCATTTATTATACAATGTATCTTCAAGACTTTCTTAAGTCCTAATCAAGCAAGCTAGTTCAATTTATATATATGATAGTAGCTCTAAACTTATGGGATTTACAGCTAACTTTCATTGGTAATTGGTAATTATTTCACTGTTTTTTTCTTTTAGACTCTACTGACAGTAGCCTGGCGCTTGTCCAGCGGTTTTGATAGTTAATAGGTTCTTCCAATCTAGTGCCTTTGACCATGCTGCCTTGGACGCTTATTTACCCGAGCAGCTACAAGACAATCCTATAGTTTGGACTTGCTATATGTCAACACATCTTGTATTTAATGTAAAGTTTTCCGTGATCCACGATATGCTCACTTGTTTTCCTGAACTTATATATTACACGTTCAATTGTCAATTAGCATTAATCTTGTATAACTATTGTAATCTTATATCTCATTTATGTTTTTCTATAATAAATCTATTTATTGTTAACTTAATTATTTGTCTTACGTAATGAATTATCCTAACGATAAAAGCCATTACAATATGTATTGTTTTTTATCACTAGATCTCAATTTAATGATTTAACACTTGTGAACCAACACATACCATAGCAACCCAGAAAGAACCTGAGTAAAATACTATAGCAACCCAGACAGAGCCAACTTATACCTGAGTAAAATACCATAACAACTCAGATAGAACAACACCAACCAGAGTAAAATACCATATAAGCCCAGAGAAAACCAAAACCAACCAGAGCAAGATACTATAGCATCCTAATAGAGCCAAATAAGACCAGGGCAAGATACCATAGCATCCCATAGAAAACCAACATATACCTGAGTAGAATGCCACAGCATCCCAGAGAGAACAAACATATACCTGAGTAAAATACCATAGCATCCCAGAGAGAACAAACACAAACTAGAGTAAAATACCATTGCATCCCAGAGAGAACCAACATAGACCTGAGTAAATTACAATACCTTCCCAGAAAGAACCATCATGCACCAGTGTAAAATACCATAGCAATCCAGAGAGAACCAACATAGACCTGAGTAAAATGCCATATCATCCCAGAGAGAACCAACATAGACCTAAGTAAAATACCACAGCATCCCAGACAAAACCAACATGGACCAGAGTAAAATATCATAGCAACTCAAAGAGAACCAACATGGACCTGAGTAAAATACCATAGCATCCCATAGATAACCAACATATACCTTAGTAATATACCATAGTGACCCAAAGAAAACCAGCTTAGACCAGAGTAAAATACTATAGCAACCCATATAGAACAAACACAAACCAGAGTAAAATACCTTAACATTCCAGAGAAAACCAGCTTAGACCACATTAAAATACCATAGCATTCCAGGGAGAACCAGTATAGGCCAGAATAAATACCATACTATTTCATTGCAAACCATAAAATTCCAAAGTAAAATAGCAGAGTATTCGATTGAAAACCAGACCATTCCAGAGAAAAAATACCCAAGTATTCCATTGCAAACCAGAGAATTCAAAAGAAATGAAAAAATCAGAGCATCCCAAAGTAACCAAACAATTCCAGAGTAAACCAAAAACCCTGAAGAACCAGAATAACTCTGGTTGTTTCATAACCGAATGAAAACGAGAGTAAAGCCCAGAGCTTGGTTTGCTCTGGATTTATTTGGTTTTCTACTTTGATTTCATCTTGAGATTTTAATCCACGTATCAACGGCTAAATTCAGTGGCCATTTCAAATAACCCCAAACAGTCAGACTTCACATATATTTATGTACAAAAATGAATAGTGAGTAAAATACTTGTTTCCTTAACCTTAAACCAAAGTTTTTTTTATAAACATATTTTTTACTTCAAATATCCTTATTAATAAAATGTCTTGGATTAAATATTAATGTATGATTACCTAAATGATCTATCTATTAAGTGGACCTAGCTTTTAAACATTACAATGTTTTGACTTTGATTATTTGACCACACTGACTGACAATTTGTTATTTATTTCGTCTGCTGGAATAGAGAATCAATCGATCGAGGTTATTATTTCATAGTTCCTTAAAGTACATCAACAATTACTTTTAAAAAATGGCTCAAAGAGTATCGAAAGTGCTACTAGGGTTCGAAGATGATGCAATCACAGATAAACACAAACCTTATCTTTCTTTTACAACTAATAAAATAGGCGGAACTCCTGTAAGTACTTATTTACTCTTAGAATACCTTGAGTCGTGGTATAGATAGGACATAAATATTATTATCTGGCCCTTCTGATACTTTTACTATGTCATACTATAGTTAATAAATTACTTTTAATCATAAATACCCACATTAATAACAAATGTCTGTAATAATACCTTTAGTTAATGTATATAAGAATTGTATAGACGTATAATAAAAATAATTAAAACCTATTTAAACCATAAAAGGATGTAAATATTTAAACTATTGTTAGGCTATACTGTAAACCAAGGGCGGAGTTCTTTTTTTCTCCCTTTGTCAAATTATGAGAAATTTAATGTTTTCTAGCACGTGTACATACACAACATATAACTTAAGCAAGTTTTCTATTGTAACAAAACAAAATGTGAAAAAATTCTAAACCAGTAAAAATATTCTTAGAAAACTCACTTAATTGCTATTTTTTAATCATGTTATATATAGTAAGTAAAAATATATTCACACATGAGGGCTTATGTTAGTTTCATTTGGTTTTTTTATGTTTAAACATCAAAAATACTTTGCACCAAAAAATATAATCTAGTGCTAAAATGTTTCTTACACAGAAGATATGTTAGTATGTGAAAGATTGCTTTTGTTTTGATAAAACAAGATTATTTAGCCATTTTTGAGGAATCTGTTTGTTGCGAAAGAGCGAAGGGTGGTCACTGCATAAGATTACTGTGCATTAATTGGCTTTTTAATATATGTAAAGCTTTAGTCACACTTTTTTTTTACAGATTTTTCAATGATATTTGTTCCTGTGTCACTTAGCCAAGTTTGGCTTTGAATTGTTCATATAACTAAGTATTTTAATAATCTTGAATGAATGTCATTGTATTCCCCACATTTTTTGAGTGTAATGCTAGGTCTAGCATACATCTTTTGATTTTGTGTTTTTTTTATGGAGAAAAATTCAACCAAAAGTAACAGTTCTTGGGGTTTGTCACCTTATAAACCATTCAACCCTTAAAAAAACCTTCCATGCATCAACATGCTGTTCCTGAAGTTTATATAAATCTTGCAATCTATTTCATTAAAATACTCTATTGACTAACATCCCATTTTAATAGTTAGTCTTTTATTTTATTTCTATACTAATGTCTTGGTCCTAATCCATTCCTTCTCATAAAACATATTTTAAGAAAGATAAGTTAGTTTATTTTTTTAATCTCTGCCAACATGAGGTGGCCGCTTGGTCAGTATATCTCACTTGCAGGCTGTCACTATGGAGTATTTTTTAAATGTTTATTTTAATATTATCACCAAAACAATTTAATCAAAATGAAATGTTAGGATAAGTTAGGCTGGGATATATTTAATTATAAATACATTATTGTGTAGTTAGATCTCTTGAGGCTTCCATTTGTGGTCATTTGATTGGTACACCAACTATGGCCGAATGTTTTCGCTTAGCTTAGGAAAGTATTTTTAATTGTTCTTTAATCAAACAAATTTTGTTGTCATATTGAATTTTTCACAATTATTGGGGACTTGCTACTCTTGTTCTGTGTCCATGTTTATGATTAAAAATAATTTACCTACTGTTTTATTATGAATAAATAAAAAAATGTCAAGAATCTTGCTGTCTTTGAATAGCTTACCTATTTTCCCGATTTGTATCTCACTACCAAACTGTTAGGCCTACCTATTATCATAACTTTTACACTTTAAAACATTTGATGTTTAAATATTATAACTATTTGGGTCTTTGTATAGAAAATAATAGCTCTATTCAATTACTTTACTGGATATCATTCACCCATATTCCTCAACATTTCCTGACATGTTTTATTTTATACAGTCAACTCTGGTTCACTGAGTGTCCGAAGTTCACTAAAACACAATCTGAAAGTAGTGGGCTAGTAACAAACACAATAAGAGTTCAAATACAATCGCTCTTTATTGAAATGTATTAATTAATCTTAACAAAAATGGTTATAATATGCTGTTGTTTACTGTATAATGTTTCAATTAATATTTTTTTCCAGGACCTTCTCTAGAGTCTGTGCTTTTTCCACACTATTCATGCATTCAAAAAACTAAACTGAGTAGAAAAGTCTAATTTTTTTGAGTTTCATATACCCTTTTGAAGGAAGGGATTAGTGAAAACCATTACTAAATGGTCACAGACTGTATGTCATTCACTGTCCTGTAATCCCTGTCTTATTAATACAACTCACAAGACTGTCTTCCTCTACTTGCCGCAGACAAAGGGTTTAAAA
This sequence comes from Timema douglasi, assembly GCA_901482245.1. Classification (NCBI taxonomy): domain Eukaryota; kingdom Metazoa; phylum Arthropoda; class Insecta; order Phasmatodea; family Timematidae; genus Timema; species Timema douglasi. The sequence continues at coordinate 9,013 of CABEEJ010008095.1, forward strand.
GTTAGGCCAGTTCAATGAGTGCAGTGACTGTTTAAGCTCAACCCTCCTCCTCCACATTCCATACTTTTTCAAGCTTTGTGATACCTAATCAAGAACTCTGGTAGAAAATCGATGTCTTCAAGTTTAAACAACCAAAAAGTTATGTTTTTAAAGAATTATGATGTTAGGATGACATCTCTTATTGAAAGTTTCAATATTTCTGCTAACCAAAATCAGAGTTTACCGTAATCATAATTCATAATAAATAATTGTGTATCTGTTGTTATTTATAAACAACTTAACATAACATTTCATGGTTGAGACAGTCAAAGGTTAGAATACATTATGTTTTTAATGTGATTGATACTATAACACTATTTGTTAATTTTTTTTTGTCATAAACCCTTTAGATTATAACTTATAAATGGTTATATTTTTAAACTATAACTATTAATAAAAAAAATGGCCAAAAATGCTAAAGAATGGCTTAGGGCTGAACAATATCCAGTGAAATGAGTGAAAATATCTATTATTTTATTAATTAGTTCTTAGTATTGCTATGTTAGGTGTTTTGTTCGGGGTTTAAGGATATATCAACAAATATATATCATGATAAATATCCTGATATTTACCTGTTGATATATGTCACAATATATATTAAGTAAAGGAACTTAAAAAAAATTTAAAGATATTTTTTATATTTAACCCACTTATTCAAATTCCAAAAAGATTGACCACATACTGTACAGACATATTTTGTAAAAGTAAGAATATGGCATTAGATCCTGTACACTACTTGTTGAACTCATGTGACCATATATTAGGCCTATGTGGACAAAATCTAACCAAAAAAAAACTAGCCTTTGATCATCTGAATTCTATCATTAATAGTGTTATCCCAATTCTTATGGTTCTACTAACAGCCATTATACCCTTTCCCTAATGTCTGTTTTGTATGCACTTCCTTACTTACCATCAATTGACTTGTTGGAAATCAGTTAATATTACAGTACAGAATCTGTGGCATGGTTTGATTGGGCAAAATTAAAAAATAGCTGCTTGGCTTTGTGTGAACAGTTGTTGACTGATTTCACAGTGACAGCTAGCCTGGAATGCATTTTTTTCTTTCAAGTTTCTGTATAGGCCTATGTAGTCAAATCAAAATTTTAAAAATGGGCTGGGAAATGTAAAGCTAAGTAAGTCAACATTCTTATTTAAATATTTGAACAAAGATTCATGTAAAAGAAAAAAGATGTGTTTGGCCTGAGTCAGAGGAATGAGAAGCTGAAAGTCAAAATGTTAGTTTAGTCATCGGAGTTTATTTTTGAAACCAAGATGATTATGAGACACCTGAGACTGAGCTATGATTGAAAATTCTTCTTATTTATATTTTTTATCTAGCATTTATACTAATAAATCCGACACCCTAACTCAGTTGGTAGCATGTTTGTCTACTGAGATAAGGGTACAGGGTTCGATTCACGGCATGGCCGAAAAATGTATAGGCCTAATTGGTGAAATGTGGGTTTACCTTTTCACAGTGATGAATTAATGGGCGGGGACTGGATGCTGTGCCTGTTCTAGTGTTAAGTTAGATTATAAGGCATATGAAGCTACGACAAGCCTAGCAAGCTGGTAGTGGAAAATATATGGCTTGAATAAAAAACTGACCCAGGCCACGGGTGGGAGGGGAACAGTAATGGATGTAAAAAAAGTAATTTTTTTAACTCTACAATATTCATCAATACCTTGATACATATCCAATATATAATAATATATATCCCATATTTTGATATTTATATAAATATCACAATATTTTCTAATCCTGGTTTTGTTGTATTTAGCTCTAAAATGATTAATCTAAAAAAAATAAGTTACTGTATTGTGCTCTAAACCCATAAAAGTGATCAACTTTGCATGGAGAAGCCCTACCACAACAGTATTAAAACTAGGTAATCCAAAAGTTCACACAACTTCTTTTTATCTAATATGTATTAGGCCCTCCATTTTTATAGAATTATTTTTATACTTTATTTTATTTGCCTCTAGTGTTTAATCTATTTAGAGAGCTAGTACTGGGCTTCCTAAATTTTTATACAGAAGGAGCCCTTAAACCATAAAATAAATATATGTTGAGCTCACATAAAAAAATTACAGCAATATTAACTAACAGTAAATAACGACAGTTAAATTTTACAATTACAAGGCAGTTGGAAAACATCACATACTCTGACTTCACCTTTGGGAAATGTTTTTTATTCAGACTTTAAAATATAACCTATCCTAACTACTCATGCTATTTTATATTGTGAAAATCAAATAAAGAATATTCTAAAATTTCCTCACGAAGCCCGAGATAACTATTGCAGAGCCCAAGAGCTCTGATGAGCACAGTTTAAAAATGCTGAACTAATACATAGTCCTACAATTTTAAAATAATTGAATTCATTGAAATGTATAGGCTCTAATATATTATTTCCTTTGTTGTATTTGAATAAAAATGAATAATTATAAACATTTATTTTAAAATTTAGACCTATTACAAAAATTATTAGATCTGTGACTGAATGTATTAATTATTATTGGCACTTTATAGGTTAGACCGATTAAATATATTTGTTTATTAATAAATACATGTATAAAGGTATGAAATAATCTAAGCCCCAAACTAAGTTTTTTAAATTCATTATTTAGTCTTATTGCCCGTTCAATTTATATGCTTAAGTACTAATTATGCTAATAAATTATGACTTGGGAAGGTTGAATTTAGAGGAAGTGAACCTGCATTTGCATGGAGGGAGAGTGAAAACCATTTAGGAACCCCATCCTTGACCCCCAATTCACCCAACCAAGATTCAAATCTTGATTTCCCTTGCCTCTGCAGTCTGGCTCAACACAAAACTAGCATGTTGGCCAACTACGCCACCAAGGTAGGTAACTATTAAGTTAAGTTTCTTACTTGAGGGCCTGCAAGATTGGACAAACTGAACAAAGACACAACTAAAAAGGATTTATTAAATACCAATAGGCCTTTTTTTTTTTTTTGAAACAGGCTTATTTCAAAAGGTACACATTAAAATATGATCAAATTAATTGACTATGCCTATGAATGCTTTTTGGTATGGCATTCTTAAATGAGTAAACATAAAATAGGACAACTCCAATATTGAGTACGGTACATACTGTATTAGATTTGCGAGTTCGGACTGTATTCACTTGTGTTTTTCCAAAGATCTTAAACACACTCTTCAGAGGAACTATTGTCATCATCATCAGGTTAGATAAAAATGTAAAGCTGACAGGTGTCAATCGTATTAAAAACTTGCAATGAAATCAAATATAAAAGTAATAAGAGCGTCTTTAGAAAAGTTAGTCCAAAGCATATTTCCCATCCAGTATTTTACTTTGTTTTCTTGAGTATTTTTGTTGGTTTGGGTTACTGGCTTAATAAACCTGTAGTGGGCTACACCTGAGTAGTGGGACTGCCACTTATAGGTCCTCAGGTAGACCTTCTCTTGGTGGTAACTTTCCCTAACTGAGACTATGGGTGCTGATGCTGACTTAGTTCATCATCACCAACCCTCACACTCCAGCCCACCAAGCTGGGAGCCAACTGTCCAGACTCTGTTCCAAGTTTGTTGGTTTTGGCCCTGACCAGTCTCCTGTCTCATCTGCACCTGACCTGGTTTCTGCTGGGGTTCAACCCAATCTCCACCAGGTTATTCAGATCCTGGGGTACATCACTTGACGATGAGATCAGGAATGAGTAGGAGATACTATGTGGAACCTATTAGATAGGCTCCTTGCATAGTTGATAGTAGATGAAGCAAAACTGAGATGGTATGGACATGTAATAAGAAAAAGAGAGGTTGCCAAAGAAAATGTTGGAAATGAAGTACAGTATGTAGGAAAAAGACCACAAGGGAGGCCAAGAAAGAGATGGGAGGAGCAGATAGGAGCAAGTGTGCAAGTGAGAGGAGAAGAATGGAAGAAATTTAAATAGAAAGAATGGTGGAAGGTTAGAGGGTGATGGAGGCATTTTACTGAACTTACCTGGCCACAGGCTGTAAACAGATGATGATGATGATGATTCTAAAGCATAGTTATTAAACCATACCTAGGACTATTTTGCTATGGTAATATTTACAAACTATTATTTTCAAAGGATTGGCCTGAAAACGCTAGTGTCCCAACTCCTGTTTGTCGGCTATGTGGTCTTGCGCTGCCCTTGGTGTGTCAGCTGTATGCTCCATTAGAACAATCTACCTATCACAGGACACTCTACATCTTTGCTTGTATCAACCCTAACTGTTGGAACTTGGACGACAGGTGACTAGAACTGTCAGGTTTGGCAACACATCTTCTTGTTCAGTGGGTGGGATTACCTTAGGGATGTGTGGGCACTGAAAGGGGTGTTTTTAAACGCCTGCTAAGTGAGGAAAACTCTTTATCACTTAATCAAACCCATCCATCACATCAAGCATGTACTGAACAGTGAAGTAGTTAATAGATGTCAACAGTGGCACAGGAACATTTTTATTGGGGGGGGGGGGGGGAAAA
>CABEEJ010008095.1:13611-25955 GCA_901482245.1 Timema douglasi
TTTTTTTGGGGGGGGGGGGGGGTGAAAATAATCATGTTCTTTTATAGGGAAGATTTAATATTAAAAAAAAGACCAGGGAAATGTAATACAGCTGTCCCTCGCACTACGGGAGTGATTGGCTCTGATAAATAATCTTGTAATACGAAAACGCATAAAGGGAATTTATTTTAACATAGGTAAGATAGGGTTTACTCCAAAGGAAAGAAATAAATAAAAACCAAAAACTTGTAAATGACTGCAATTTTTATTAATTTATCTAACTAGTACAATACTATAGGTAGCTTACACCTTTTGTCAATCTTCAATCGCCTGAAATTTATAAACAAATGCAATTTTTTATAAATTTATCTAATTAATACAATACTACAGGTACACTTACTGTTAATCTTCATTCGCATGATAAATTAACTGGATCTGGCAAATCTGGATTATCACTCTCTTGCGCTCTTGACAGTCCTTAGACTGTAGTCTCTTGTTCTCTTGAAGACCTTGGAACGGTAGGCTCTTGCTCTCTTGAAGGTCTTGGGATGGTAGGCTCTTGCTCTCACAAAGGCCTTGGGACATTAGGCTTTTTCTCTCTTGAAGACCTTGGGACGGTAGGCTCTTGCTCTCACAAAGGCCTTGAGGACAGTAGGCGCTTTCTCTCTCATAGGCCTTGGGACGGTAGGCTCTTGCTCTCTAGAAGGCCCTTGGACGGTAGGCTCTTGTTCTCTTGAAGGCCCTGGGTCGTTAGACCAAAGATTTTCAACTGTTTTGATGAAATGGTAAAGATTCAGCTGATGAGCAGCATCCTTCCTATCTTTAGAGTGCTTTGTAGTAAGCCAAATAACTCAATATTTCTGGCAACTTTGGCACTTCAATCCATGTTAGGATAATTCTCTTCAATGATTCTAATTGCACGGTCAATGTGCTTTAAAAACTCAGCAATTCGTTTTGTTAAAGTTGTTTGATAAGCTCATCAACATAGTGCTCTTCCTCTTTATCCTTTATGTCGCTCTCCATTTCTTGAAGATCTTAATTGGTGAGTTCTGTTGAGTGGGATTGGAGCAATTCATCCACATTTGCCTGGTCTATGTCCTCAAACCCAACATCATACTATGTCATGTTGTCATGTCTTGATTTGGAAAACTCGTATTCATGAGAATCAGAAACTTCAAGCCATATATTTTTCCAAACTTTCTTCATACAGGACTGTTTAATTTCTGCCCCTGCATCTCCAATGTTGTCAATATAAACCCCCCTTACACACACCAAGTTGTACAGTAAATATCATTGTCCTCACTGGAATGTGCTTGCACAAGGTCACGCCACCACCGCACAGGGTGACTGCGAAATTACAGCTGACCATGCATTATTTTTATTATTTTTTAATCGTTTTATAGCGAAAACGTGTAAAGTGATATCACATATTATGAGGGATACTTGTATTTAATGTTCCCATTGTGTATTTTTCTCATTTATTTTAGTCATGCCAAGCATTAGAATTAATACACACGAAACAAATTAAGAAAAATTATATCTGATGATATCTTAACAAAAAATTATGAAACACCAAAAATTAAAGTAAGTTTCCAAACACCTTTGCCCTCTATTTGTTACTAGATATAAGACCACTAACTAGTTTTGCAATTTTCAAGTTTGTTGAGCGTCTCAGGGTGTGCATTTAACAGACTCCGGTGATTTAGTCTATGTTGCCTCATCGTGGAGCAAATATTTTTTTCGTACAAGCATTGAAAAACCTCTTTCTGCAGTAGTTGATGTAGCTGGTATCACTATCAGAGTTTTCAAACAGTGTGTTCCAAGCACATTTAATTTTTGCTATGTGACCTTAGTGTGAACTTGCCTCAACAAGGTCTTTACATTATCTAAAAATTTTACTATATTATTTTGGTGGGTAAAAATCATACTTTTTACCCCCATCAATTTTTAAGGAGAGGGGTAAAATTTACACCCCGTCCCCCTGTTCCTGAGCCACTGTGTGCCAATGTAGTGTCTAAGAGGCTTGCTATATATATATTTGTATCAAACTTTAAAAAGCTCTGGTACTACTAGATAAAATCAACAAATCTTGTTTAATTACTTAATCCAAAAGGTTTTAATTTGATTTTGTATAAATGGACCATTAAATGTTAATGTTTTGAATTTTATTGAGTTATTTTCATTCATATTAGGCCGCTCATACCATGATTTTGAATAATTATTTTTATAGGGCAGGGGACATTGGGTATTAGTTTATGGAACCAAAAAAGTTAGTCCTAAAAGCAAGTGACAGCTATACCTTCTGATGTATACCTAGCACTTTAGCAACAAGTAGTGGGTTTGTTATATGAGACAAGTGAGATCATACCTTACCTAGTTGAAGAAAAAATTTTAGTAACATCTATTAGTTCTTCTACGCTTAGATATTTTATTTTAATTATCCTACATATCTTTCTCAAAGTTATTGCTAGACACATAGTTTGCGTTTGTTTATCTATGTCTATAAAACAGTTTTACTAATTTAGACACTTGTAGTTGTAGCTTGTACCAATTAGATTATATCTAACATTGTAGATTATTGATATGATAAAGTTAGAGATGGGATCAGATTTACTTTTTATCAAATCTGATTCTCAATTAATTGTAATCTTTATTTACATACTAATCTTGAATCCGAAACTTTAAGAAAATGATAAATATTATAGTTTAACTTTCCCACACTGGTATGATCTTTTACTGTTCAATTATGATTTGGTTCACATTACTTCTTTAGTTGATCTATCTAGAAAATAGGAATTATAACCAAATGAAAAAAAAATATCTTAATCTAAATTCACATTTAATTACAAAGTGAATTAATGGTCTGGTGTCTTATTGCTAGGTTTGTACCATATTATGTTAAGCTATAAGTTACCAGTAGTAAGCAACAAAATAGATCTAAAAAAGTTCTTATTCAAGATTCGAAAAAAAAAAGTATTTGTATAACTCATAGGTCTATATATATATGTTTTAAATTATTTACAAATACATTTAAAGATTTGAGAAACCCATCCTTAAGAAAATACTATTCAAATGCAGCTGGATGTGTATCCGCTGCCAATGCGCAGACCCAGATACAGCTATTGATCCTTCTCCCACGGTGCCAGCGGACTGGTGCTGTAATGCCGACGACTGGGGCGAGGAAGAGAACGGTAACATGATATTAACCACCTCTGGTGAGGTGTCATCGGAGGAGGACAGTAGCAGCACCGAGGCAAGGTTGGCCAACCTTTCTTTGGATGAGTGCAATGCTAACGTCGGTCGTGGTGTAGCAGGGGAGGTCAACTCGCAAGGGGCCAGCGCTGAGATTGAGGGAGAAGAAGGGGAGGTGGTGAGTCAATTCCCTCTGCAACTTAGTGAAGAAATAACTTTTTTTAACAGGTTTGAATTCGTCCATGGATAGGATAGAGATCACAACTCAAAATTGCTAATAACTAGTAAAAGAATATATAAGGTGTCCAGCAGACTATGAAATAAAAAAATTAGTCCTCTGGGAAATGGTCCACAATTTTCAAAATTCATTATAAAATGACATACAGTTTTAAGATTGATATTAATTTTTTTTAATAGCTGACTTAGATATATTTAACTGCATTGTTATTGCTGGAAACTTGCACCAGTAAGAAAATGGTATAGGCCATCAATTTCATCCAGCCTGATTTGGCAGTGATTGAAGGATGGGGATTGAATCTCTGACAAGTGTACTGAGGATGGTGTTGCTTAAATGGTTCCCATTCATGCTCCACACAAATATGGGTCCATTTATTCTAAAAACTTTCTTTCTCATTTCTACCCCACAAGTGGAAAGATGTAATTTGATGGTGGTGCATAAGAATATACTGTTGAATGTGATTTATTTCACTCTTCTAATTATTTTTTTTACATTAGATAGTGTAAGACGCTGATAACCCCTATTGAAAAGACTACATTTTTTTGGGGTCACAGAATCATTCATGTTTTGCCCTCTAAACAGGTAAGTATCGATACACCAGTATGGCCCAGTGGGGACCTGTCCAACTTGCTTAATGAGGTGTCCTCGCTACCCCCTGGGGTCCTCAGACAATTCCAGCCGATCTTCCTTCAGGTGGGGGAGGAAGAACTGGACACCAACTTCACCGACCATGAGCAAGAACTGCTCCAAGATTGCCAGCAGAGGGATGCAGTAATAGTTGAAGGGGGTGGGGAGGGACAAAAAGACGAGGATGGGGGGTATGAGGACGACCTACCCTTTCACGGAGACACCATGTTCCACTGCCTCAAGGAGAGACTCGGCAACAACCCCATGCAGTTGCTCAGGTGAGACACCTCTCATAATAAATATGTTATTATTATAAATAGGGTTTTCAAATCCTCAACTCCTTGAATCTCAGAATCTCCTAAATTCTCAAGTATTCAAGATATTTAAAATTTAAAATATTTGCAAAAAATATCCTTCGACACTTTGACTTGAAACTACAATTTTATGCATTCAGCTATTTAGACATGTATAGTTGAGAGAACATGACATTTTAGTTTCCTATAGCTAAACACTTAAGAACAAGATAACAAAATAAGTAAAAAATCACATAAAAATATTGGGTCTTTTATAGTGTCATCATTCTTACAACTTAAATAACTTATCATAAATAATAGAAAAATCAATATGCAATTTTGTCTAACCTTTATTAATAAATTTATTTTAAATGTGATGTTAATTTTCTAAACAAAACCAAATTTCATTTTAGCTTGTTCAATTTTATAAGTTTGTTAAAATTGTTGATTTTTAAAGATTTAAGGATTTGAATTTGGATTTGAGGTTTGAAAGAAAATGTTTGATTCAATTTTAAGTAAAATGGGATTCATCCCCTCCCTAGTTATTGCTGTGGTAAACCCAAAAGATTAGCCGACCATTTGGTATTCTTGACACCCATTTTTGCGTAGCAGTGTTTCAACTTAAACAGGATGGTTTTCCATTCTATCCTTGAACAACTTTTGGTGCATTCCTTTAAATTTGGCACACTTTTTTATGTTTATTTTTTAACTTATTTTTCACAGTTGTAAGTTGATCTTAGTTTCTGGCACTACATCTTACAACTGAAATGCATAGAAAGATTCTAATCTATTTACTAAATATAGTTTAAAAAGTACTTGAATCAAACCTGAAATGTTTAGCTTAACGCGCCATTATCAGTAATTTATCTTACTTGGCCGAAAACACAATCATTATATGAAACCCTCATCAGTGAGTATGTGGACTAAATTCCAGGCTCATCTAGTCTGATTTGCCAGTGACAGAAAGGTCAGAGCTCAAATTTTGACTGGGTATATTAGCCTTAGTTTACCCTAAATGTTTTTCCACACACTCTTGAACTAAATAGGTACATTTCCTCTCAATTCTATCTTTATAATTCCTACATCTTTGCTGTAATTAAATGCATACAGCCTGGACAAATAGTAAGACTTGGAACAAAAAGAGCACATGTTCAATTGCCACAAAACATTTCCTGCTTATATATGTTCAAGTCTTAGCTGGGGAATTTAAGTTTAACTGTATTAGAGAAGTATATCCCTGGTGCACTTTATCACAATAAAAACTCATCCTCAGACCCTATAATTATAGCTGCTCACTTTAAGCATGAAAATAAAACGACTTTAACTATATTTCTTTATGTAGGTACTACATAAATGCACGATACTTGCCCCTATACCCTATCGAATCGCAGCCCAGACAATGTGTCCACTGCAAGGGCCCCATGACCTGTGAGGTACAGCTTGTCCCGACACTGGTGGACAGACTGCTGCTCATCGGGGGTCTTGGAACACATCTTGAATTTGGGACAGTATTAGTGTGGACGTGTCGACACAGCTGCTGGGATGAGGCGGCACAGCGGTGGAGAGAGGAAAGAATAATGGTTCAGGCAGAAAAGCTGTGAATCTTCTACCACTCTCATACTTTTCATGATAGTCAAAACATCAAAAACTGTTGAGATCCAAATTTATGGAGTAGTACACATGCCACTTCTGGTATTGTTAGTTAGCTCTGCCCGGTAGACTTTACTCTAATCCGGGAAATTACACTCTCTGAGGACTGTAATTTTTTTAATTTTTTTTCCATGAGGGGAAAGTTCTGGTGTGTTTCATAAAATTCTTTCTTGTCATTGTGTTCTTAGAAAGCTTGAAAAAGTGATCAAATGTGGTGCCACTCAAAATAGATCAAATGGATTACTGATAGTCTAGTTGGACGACACTCACATTATACTTCAGGAGTTGCGAGTTTCAAGTCTTTGCTGGTGGGTTTATGGAAACAGTCAACAGTATTAGCTACGAGCCTGCGAGCTTAAGATGTTCATTTCATGTAGAGCTCAAGTGAGCTTCACAAGTATCAATCGAGCCAAGCTTGAATTCAATACATATGTTAAGCATATAACCCGAACGAGTAGTAAGACGCGGTGCTATAAATATTATTATCAACACATATGTTATTTTAAAACTGGACTATTTAGATACAAATTATACAATCATTAAAAAAAAATTAAATATCTGAAATTAAAATTAAAACTAAACATTAGTTTTGAAATTAAAATATTGTTAATATATTTATAGGTAAAAAAACATACAAAATGCTCACTTCACAAATAACATCGAGAGAAGAGTAAATCATTAGTCTTCCATCGCCAGACACACAATACAGCACAGAAATAGCCTTATACAACAAGTTCAATTTGGTTGATCTTATAAAGCTGTCAAGTTTGAACCCATGCTTTCGTCAAAGGCTCGGGCTTGAAACTCGAGTACTCGTAGACCCACACATAATTTTTGGTTTGACAGTTAATTATAATATGCTTGCATGTGTGATACTACTTAGCCTTGTCTAAGCTCTGACATGAATACTTAGTTTCATTGTCCGCTCTGTATTGACTAGACTTATTGTATAATTGAGTCAACTGAAAATCAAAATTGAAATTTAAGAATCTGAATTAACTCTCACTCACACGAAAGATTGATTTGCAGATAATGGGTAGATTGGTGTTTGAATACCAGTAGAGTGTATTGAAGATGGTTTTTCCTAAATAGTTTCCCATTATCCCTCCATAAAAATGGAGGTGTGATTGCATTTCCTCTAAATTATGCCTTCCTCATATCTACCCCATTAGTTTAAATGTGCAAATTATCTGAGCAATGCACAAAAAACAATAGAAAATAATTGCAAGCTATCTAATTTATTTATTCAAAATAAAATAAAAGACTACCATAACTATTGGAGGAACAAAACTTGATCCACAGTCAATAACTTATTTTCAACTACCTCTGTGTGGCTTAAATGTATTTTGTTGCTAAATTTGAAATGTTATTTGTTTAGGTTGAGAGGAGATGGGTTCTTATTAGATATATAATAATGGGCAGCAGAATGAATATCATTTTTGGATAAATTTAAAATAATATTTTTAAATCTTGATTTATCACAATATAATTATCAAACATAACAGCATTTGTAAACTTTTAGAAATATTTATGGTACTCTTGAATGTTCTTAATCAATTATTGTATTTGAGTAAAAAGACTATTAGTTTGTTTTATATAAATAGAAATGCATTGATATTGTTATCCCATGAACAGCAACTTATATATATTCCTACTTTAATAATTAAGTGAGAAATAATATTTCAATTTATCAGAAAAATATATAGGTAAAAATGTGTTTCTAAGAGCACTGAATTGTCCAACCACTTTGAAGAGGATATTTGTTTCAAATATTCTTGAGATCAAAGCTTAGTCATCAAGCTGCAAAGAAAAAGTGCATACCCAAATCCTAATCCTACCCCACTTCCTCAAACCCCTGTTACCTACTTCAAATTAATCACCTGCAAAGGACCAGGTGCACTGAAGAGGGTACGCCCAATATTTATGTTTTCCCACTATATCACCAGAGTGTAACACTAAAACATCCTAGGTAGCTCTGTAGCAACAAATAATCATCTTTGTTGTCTTTTACCGAATTTTTCCAGATATTTATATTCCTCCTTTCCAAAAAAAACCCTACTATTATATGTGTTATTTATGAAGAAAGTGTCAAGTATATGAAAATAATCATTCCATAATTTTCTTAATGTGTTTTAATTTATAAATGTGGGTCAAAATTAAAACAAAAGTTGGAACAAAAAACATGCAAACATATTGTTTAATTCCTCCTCTGTAACCTTAATTTTTTGTCACTGCAGTCCTCAGATAGTCACATAGACACTGGGCTGGACTTTTATTGCTCTTTTTTTAGTTGAAAAAGATCAGGCTCATCCTAAAATATCCAAAAAAATTAAATACACAGAAAAACCAGGAAAAATTAAAGTACTTGCATGTTTTTAAATAAAATTAAAAAAATTATATATAGATTATGTTAATTGGTGAATGTATGGATACCATAACGATGGGAGTCCTAGTACCAAAAAGGGATTGAGGTCTCTAAAAAAAGTCTTAAGCTGTATATTTGCACTAATCAAAAAATGTTTGAACTGTTGCTGAACTTTATAGTAACCCTGTGACATGGACAAACAAAAAAATTTAATGTTGATTTTTCACTTAGGTGCTATGATTAGTATATTTTACAAAAAATAATTATGTGTTTTTATAACTGAAAAATCTATCCAGTGTTTTCTAATTCGACACCTTAGCTCAGTTGGTAGCGTGTTTGTCTACTGAGGCAAGGGTCCTGGGTTCAATTCCCAGCATGGTCAAACAATTTGTCATTGGTGAAATGTGAGTATCCTTTCACATTGATAAATTAACTGCCAGGGACTGGTTGCTGTGCTTGTCTTATTCTTAAGATAGATTATAAGGCATATGAAGTTATAACAGGCCTAGCCATCTGGTAGTGGAAAATATATGGCTTGAATAAAACTGACCCAGACTAAGTTATGAACAGTAGTGGATGTAAGTATCCACTGTTTTCTGATTTTTCACTGCAATTGTTTTTTGTTTCTATGCCACATTGCTTTTAATCGATCATCACTCTTAACGCATTCTTGTATTTACATTTCATCAGAATCTTCACATACAGGAAGAATTCTTTTTAGGTTTTGTCAAATTTTCTGCATCATTTCCTTTGATTCATCATTACTTGTGTCTGTAACTACTTTCTAAAAGGATGTGTCAGCTACATCAAACTATACACAATTCATATTTCTGATATATTACTGCAAAAGACCTAAACTTCTCAGAAAATCGTCAATCCTTAAGTTTACATTTAAAACATATTACAGTTATTTTCAGGTCATGTCAGAAAGACACTGTAAAGCAAATGATACAAATCCTCTACAGTTATTTCCCTTCCCAAGATGCCTTGAAGAAATAGCTTTGACCTTTCTCATACAAGCCCACACAACATATTAGAAATTAACATAATACTTACAGTATCATGTCTTTTTTTTTACGAATAAATTCTTCCTACACTCATACTCCCTATTTGAAGTTAAAATCACCCGCCTCGGTGGCGTAGTTGGCTAACGCGCTTGTCGTGGTGAGCTCGACTGCTGAGGACAGGGAGATCAAGGTTCGAATCTCGGTCGGGTGAACTGGGGGTGGTTTTTCCACTCTCCCTCCACGCAAATGCGGGTTCACTTCCTCTAATTCAACCTTCCCAATTTCTAATACATTAGCGTAATTAGTACTTAAAGCGTATAACCCGAACGGGTAGTAAGACGCGGTGCTAAATAGTATTATTATTATTATTATTATTATAAGTTAAAATCCATAATGTAAAGATGATTACGATGATAAATGCTTGTATTTGTAGTGGAATAATACCTTACTCTTTAAAAGAAACAACACCCAGTTCACTGAACATCACTGCATCACAGATTTTTTTTAAATTATGTTCAACACAATGATTACTGACAATCTAATCAAGCTGAAGATCAATGATAGGTCGATTGTATGGATGCATAAATTCCATTTGGGCAATGATTGCTACTCATACCCTCTGTGTGATTAAAGGAAAATGTAGTAAGGATCAACAAGAAGAGGGGAATGTGAGGTGACTCACAAATTGAGAAATATACTCCACATCCATCTTTTGAACTGTGCAGCTGTAATATGGTCTAATTCTTCTTTGTGTAAGGTTCGATGGCACTGCACTAAAGAATATAAACTGATGAGCATGGTTCAGCAGTTCCAGTACATATATTAATTTAGCTTAAACACTCTCCACTTACATAAGATCTCTTGATAAGATTATAGTAACAAATAAATTAGGATATTAAGTGTATTAATCTCTAACCAAAAACAAGAATCTTAAAGGAAAGTGACCGCAAAGTGCCTTCCTCGTATCCTGCCCCCTAGATTTTGAGTTATGTGTAAAAGGAAAACACCAGGAAGTTCACAAAATTACTATTTTTATAACCCGCTTCGGTGGCCTCATGGTCTAAGACACTACTCTTGTAATAGACTAGACTGCCAATGACAGATCTTGGTTCAATCCTGGTCAAGTGTACTGAGGGTGGATTTTCCTAAATAGTTTCCCACTCTCTTCGTGCAAACGGGTACATTTCCTCTAAATAAAGCCCCTTCCTCATCTCTAGCCCAGTAGCGTAATTATTACAAAAGCGTATGACCCGAATGGATAGTAATACATGGTTATAAATATAAATATATGTATGTAGTAGCTATACACAGGCTGCCTAAGAAGATAAAGGGAGTAAGTGATAGGGGACGAGCTTACTAAAGAAGTGGGAGTGCACTAGCAGGAATAGTTTGTGATAAAAGTACCATTATAAGTCACATATGGAAAAAACACCATAAGTGCAACAGGCACACACAATTTTTTTTTTTAAATTGCACACTTGTTGCTTTAGACTGATGAACCATCAATGTGGGTGCTTGTGTAAGGGAAGACCTTAACATTTACCAATAAGAAGTAATTTTGATCTTGCCAGGGATATAACCTCTGGAACACTAGTATAGTAATCATTCGTTCTATCAGCTGGGCGAAAGTGTCGGGCCAATAAACTGATTGTGAAAAGCAGCCACTTAATCCTGATTGTGGTCAAAACATACCTTTAAATACTGTCATAACACAGATGAGCTCAATACCTATCATTTCATGAACCAAACAATTTTGACACTAGGTAACTTAAAAAAAACCTTTATGTGATCTTAATCTCTGGTAATTTACACAATAAGAGTTAATACCTATCTAAAAACCCTGCCTGCAAAAATATGGGAATTTTTTGTTATTGGGATAAATTAGGAGAATTTTAAGATTAGTTGGAATGTTTTGATATATTTGCTACAGTTATCAAAATACTAAGATGAGAAAAGAGCATTCACAAGGGTAAATTATTAGTTTTACCGCAGATTCATGATAATTTGTGAAGAGCACTTACATCTTTAATAATTTTTGTGTCGATAATTTAAAATAAAACTACCAGAGCGATTTTAATTTATAGTTTTCCGTGAAAAGATTTTGGGAAGATAAATATATTTTAGGGTTTATAAGTAGAATACCTTTCTATGAAAACCTATGATACCATGAATGGTTAGTTTTGACTTTGGATGCACACGCGTGCGTGTGGTCAATTGCGCTGGTAATTTAATTTAATATACTATTTATATTAGCGTAAGCTGTTACCTATACACTCTAAATCAGTATTTCCACAGCTGGCCCCTATATACCCTCAGTCAGTCAGTGTACCAACAGCTGTCCCCTATATACTCTCAGTCAGCCAGTATACAAACAGCTGGCCCCTACATACTCTCAGCGCGCCAGTGTACCAACAGCTGGCCCATATATGTCCTCAGCCAGCCAGTGTTCCAACAGCTGGCCCCTATATACTCTCAGTCAGCCAGTATACAAACAGCTGGCCCCTAAATACTCTCAGCCCACCAGTGTACCAACAGCTACCCCTATATGTCCTCATCCAGCCAGTGTTCCAACAGCTGGCCCCTATATACTCTCAGTCAGCCAGTATACAAACAGCTGGCCCCTAAATACTCTCAGCCCGCCAGTGTTCCAACAGCTGGCCCCTATATACTCTGTCAGCCAGTGTTCCAACAGCTGGTCCCTATATGCCCTCAGTCAGCCAGTGTACCAACAACTGGCCCCTATATACCCTCAGTCAGCCAGTGTTCCAACAGCTGGCCCCTATATACTCTCAATCAGCCACTGTACCAACAGCTGGCCCCTGCATACTCTCAGCCCACCAGTGTACCAACAGCTGGCCCCTATATACTCTCAGTCAGCCAGTGTTATAACAGCTGGCCCCTATATACTCTCAGTCAGCCAGTGTACCAACAGCTGGCCCCTATATACCCTCAGTCAGTGTACCAACAGCTGGCCCCTATATACCCTCAGTCAG
>CABEEJ010008096.1:0-25954 GCA_901482245.1 Timema douglasi
CTGCACAGAAACCTCCCCTTTTAGTCGCCTTTTACGACAAGCAGGGGTTACTGCGGGACTATTCTAAACCCCGTCCCGCAGGGGGGAGGAACAAAAGAATGGAGAAGGAAGGAGAGAGAGATAGAAGGAGTCAGAGATAGAAGAAGAGAAAAAAAGAAGGAAGAAAAAAGGAAATATATAGGATAGATTTGTCCTGCACAGAAGCCTCCTCTTTTAGTCGTCTCTTACGACAAGCAGGGGTTACTGCGAAACTATTTTAAGCTCCACCCCGCACGGCGGGTGATTTGTAATACTTAGCTTGTCCTTACTGCATATCTTCAAAGACATACTAAGATAAAGTACAGTCTGATATTTATTTAGCTTCTATGAGGAATTATTTTACTTTCAAGTTTGGCAAACCTTCTTTAGTGACAAATGTTTAAAACTAAATAATATCTGACCATCAGCCGCTCTCTTAATGTTTGTTCAATGTGGGCATCACCATTCTATACTTTTGATTGCTTTTTGCTATTAATTTTAAGACATACCTAGTTTCGTGAATTTAAACGTATTTAAAGTTAGTTTAGCTAATTGATTTATTTAAATATTATTTAATAAACTGTTGGGTGGCGAACCTGGGGCAAGCAACACTACAGGTTCTAATGAAATTTTAGTTAAAAGGGCTGGTTCAGTTATACCTATAGGATGCCAGGAAAAAAGAACTGATAAATTTTTCCACCAGTTTGTAATAGGTACTTTTTTTTACATGAGTTTATATTAAATACACTTAATTTGTGTTGTCTATGTCTTTATTTTTATAAATATAAAATTTATACAATCATTCTAGGGACTGATGTAATAATACTGCAGAAACTCACATACTAGCAAATTTTTTCGATTTTCAGAAAATTTATGACTTGGACAAGGAGCCTTTATAAATGGACGCCTGATAAATTCAAACAACAAGCCTACTTAAGAATCTTTAATCGATATAATAAAATGGAAGTGTACATTAAATTAATATTCATTATCACTGTTGTTTTAGTAATCTTTGGTGGAATTAGCAAATATATTGGTAGCATGCATTCCTCTACTATAGGATTCATGATGGATTGATCTAAAAAGGAAAAATTTCTTATTTCTTCTTCTTCTTATTATTATTATTATTATTTAGAAGCCCATCGACACAATGAGGTCATTAGAGCCTTAACATAATATGAATACATAGTAAAATCTCCATAGGAGAGAGTAATATTGTCTTTATAAAAAAGTGAAAAAACAATGAACAAATACGAATATAAAAATAATAGGTTTCAATATGAGAGAATACCCATTTGAGACACTCCATAGAAGTGCTCAAATGGGCTCATAGTATAAAGTGGGTGAAACACCTGCTAAAAGAACCACAGGTGTATCACTCCAACACAAAGACAAAACAAATATAGTAAAACAATATGTGAGTTAAAAAGATGTGTTAAAGTGTACTAACATAGTTAAAACGACCAAACAAACATATTTTAAGTAAAATAAAATGTTAAATAGGTCTCAATATGAGATAAAATCCAGAAGTCACTTTACGAAAGTGAATCAAATGGCACTAAATAGATGCACCAAGCGTATAAAATGGAATAAACAAATAACTCCTCCTGCACTATCGCGTAATAAAAAGCTGAAGTCACCTTTAAAATCAAGAGCCAGGCGAATAGGGGCATACTTGCGACACACCACCAAAATGTGGCACACACTAAGGGGAGCATCGCAAAATTCACACACTGGAGGTGGATCCCCTCTTAATAAAAATCCGTGGGTTAGAAATGTATGTCCGAGGCGGAGTCTCGTAACAACGACCTCTCTTCTAGACTTTCGTATAGAAACCCACTGCTCGTACCAGGTGCTTAAAACCCCACGCCGAACATATAACTTTAGATTTAAAAACATCACACCCAGACTCGCCTCCGGAAGCAGGCGTCTTGCCTCCTTGGCTTCCTGATCCACAAGTTCATTTCCTGTGAGACCAGCGTGACCAGGAATCCAACTAAAGACGATCCGAGTGCTTAGTGAATCCATTTTTTTAATTTGCTTATTTATCATCTGCACGAGGGGATTCCAGGAGTAGAGAGTGGACAACGTCAATAGAGCACTCACGGAATCCGTGAAGATGAGAACAGAACGTTGACACTAACGATAAACAAAACATGAAGATTCAAAAATGGCGTATAATTCCGCCGTAAAAACACTCGGTTCACCAGGTAAACCAAATTTTAATTGGATCCTGCCCCAATAAAAAAAAAGGCTGATCCCACGGAGGACCCACAATTTGAGCCATCCGTGTAAATGCGTTTAAAACCCTAAAAGCAGGTTGCGAGGAGTTCATTAAAGGTCCTTTCATATACAAAGTATGGGGTTGTATCTTTAGTGAACATGGCAAAGTCAAAATATGGGGTGGTCTCTTCAGTGAACTTGGCAAAATCGAAATAGCATTGAGGTAGACATATCTTCCAGGGAGAAACTTGACCTAGAGAGGTGGGGATAACCTTTGGCAGCACTATCCCACACGTGTCGAAAACCGATAGCATCCTGATCCCAACTGATATTATACTATGTCATTTGGTTTCATTCAAGACACGGTTAGGGGGATTAAACATAGGATGGTAGGCGAAATTCTCTGGCATGCGATGCAGTTTTGACACGTAAGATGCCAGAAGATAGGACCACCGGTAAGGAAGAGAGGGCTCACCAGCGTCGGCACAAATGCTGACGACTGGACTGGTAAGAAAAGCACCAGTAGCTAGTCGTATGCCAGCATGGTGGACACTATCCAGCATCTTTAACGCTGAAGGTCTCGCTGATCCATAAACAAAACTCACGTAATCGATTTTCGATCTTACCAAGGCTCTATAGAACCAAATCAAGGTTTCCCTTTCAGCCCACCAGGATCGGCAGCTAACAACTTTGAGAAGGTTGAGTGCTTTTATACACCTCGCTTTCAGGTCTTTGATGTGTGGGATCAAAGTTAATTTAAAATCAAATTAAAGTCCCAGAAACCATACGGTATCTAAGACTGGTAAAACAACGGGGTTCATAAAAATATTGGGGGCCGGCTGTATTCCTCGCAATCTGTGGAAGCGGACGACAGTCGTCTTGGCTGCAGAGAAGCTAAAGTCACTACGCGATGCCACGAACAAAGATTTTGACAGAGATTTGAATCTGCCGTTCAGCCTTGTGGAGACTTGACGAAATGCAATAAATTGCGTAGTCATCCACAATGCTATTTACCGCAATAGCGAACAACGTATAGCTTAAAATACTACCCTGAGGCAACTCATTTTCTTGGATAAAATAATCGGATATGTCATTCAACCTTACCCGGAAGTGTATATCCGACATAAGATTAGATATAAAAACAAGGAGGATCCCTCCGAACCCCCAATTAAAAAACCGTACCGCCATGTGATATCGACGCCTTCTCCAAATCAAAGTAAACTGCCAAAAGATGCCGTGTATGGAGAACGGCGTCACGAACAAGTCTTGAGACGGACGAGATGATCCACCATGGATTTCTTCCTTGACTACACTGTCTTGAAGTTTGTTACCATTATTCAACCAGGATCACAAAAATCTGATCCAACTGTGGCAAATCTTAGGGGTTTGTTGTACAAACCTAACGGACAAAACCGTTCCAAATAGATTTTGATACAGAATTTGAAGACTTGCCAGTACGTCCGCGAAGAACCACAATAGTTGAAGAAAGGAAACCTTTCAATGGAATAATACCAGAACTCTTCAAGCAACGCCTGGCAATCCCGGAAAAAAAGTGGACACATTTACAGGAACTGAAACCAGTAATACCAGCTGATTTTCATTCTTTTTAAGACAATCTGCCAAGGCTGAAAGAAAAACCTCACCAAAAGACTCAACAGGATTCTATAAGTCAACAAGGCCAAAAATTTAAGACAATGAAGAACACAAAAATGAATAAAAGAAACTGAGGGAAAAGATACTGTAATTCATAAATAAATATGTTTATATTGTATATATTTTTCCTTAGTAATACAATTTTTTATATGTCAAATACAATAATCTATTACTATTCCTAAGCAAGTGGTTGAATAATATAACGCATCTCGTAAAAGGTATTATTACAATTAAATGTATCTCATGGTTGGAATTGTTCAATACCTTGTATCTCCAAATAAAATTGGTCTAATACCACGTAGCTACTAAATCTAATTGTTTAGCATGTCAAACACACAACATTGATANACATATATATATATATATATATATATATATATAAAATGGTCCTAGTTTAGAGACGGTAGGGATTTTATAATCACTTTTTTTGTCTCTCCTGAAAAATTGCCTGTTTGGAGATGCGTGGTATTAGAAATAAGCCGTCGATATATTGCTTCGTGCGAGTATAGCCGAACTTCTACTAGCCCGATCAAAGATAGGCTTCTCGGTACAATACACATCGTACCCACGAAACATCAGGTTGTCAGTTGGTCTCCTGCAAACACAAGATGGGAGGATGCAGGGATAAAATCAGTTGTTTAATTTCCTCTACACGAGCATAAAAACCTTTACATTTCAATTTTAGTAATTGTAGTAGCGACGTTATTTATTAATATAAAATGTAATTATCCTCGCAATTCATGACACTATCTATTAGGAATCTCCCGTTCAGGAGAGGCTTTGGTTTATCCTGAAGAAACTGGGTCATCGGATCCTTGCACGAAGGCTTTGTTAAGGCCTTCAACGCTTTTTTACGGTTGTTTTTAGGCGATCCCTCACTGGTCCTTCCTCAAGGCACCAGTGGAACTCGCCTTTACGCCCTCGCTTATTCCACCACTCGTTCCAACCTCCGGAGGCCCAAAGGGGCTTAACAATAGCCGCACGTAATTTAGTATCCCGAGGAGGGCTGGGGGAGGGGGGGGAGGGTCCCCAAGGAGAGCTCGAGGGGGTTCCTCGGTAGTATAGGTGGAGGAGACGACCTTTGTGACGTTTTCACCTCTTTTAGAAATTTAGTCGCCACACTGGTTGGCGCGGAATCACTATAAATGTCTCGAGTAGACACTAATGGAACAGGTCACGTAGACCTCTTAATTAAGATTAACTGCGCAATGGCAGGTTCCACCTTCGCCGTTATATAAGCCGTATTACTCGACGGTATTTCAGTAATAGCCGTAATGTTGAAGGACTGGACGTCAGTCACACTCTGAGTCAATATAGTTCCATCACGCAATTTTTCTTATAAAGACGTCCGATTTTGCTGCACCATTTATCGCTCTTTCGAATGTGCGATGAATGGGATGACGAGCTTAAGATTCTCATTGTCATCAACTCAATACATCAGCAGGAAGCGGGACTGGGGCCTCCCCACTTCCTGTATGTCTACAATAACAGGGCTGAACGGCCTTAACCGTTTACGTCGCTTATCCATATTACGGCCTTGTGAGGGGCTGGACAGTAAGTTGCCAGCGGGTGTTGGCAGTACGCTGCTAGCGGACAATATGGTTTCAGCTGCTACAATGGAGGCCATGTTTAATTTTACGTCCGGGCCCTCATGAACGCAACCGGTGTTTTCTTAAAGCAGTGATATCCAATAATCATCCGAGAGCCATGTTAGCTACCAAGGTCGTCCACGGAGAGACCTAAAAGCTTCTATGCAAGACTAAACGGCAGGGGAACTGAAGGAGGCAAGGAAAAAGAAATAGAAAGAAGAAAAGAGGTGAAAAGAAAGATTTAGGATAGATTTGTCCTGCACGAAGTACGTCCTGCACAGAAGCTTTCCCTTTAAATCGCCTCTTATGACAAGCAGGGATTACTGCGGGACTATTCTAAGCCCCATCCCGTGGAGGGGGGGATATAAAATAATCAATAAAGTGTTTTATACAGAAAAATGAAAAAAGAAGATCCACGTTTGGATCCTTGCATTAATGATTGAAATAATTTATATATTATAATTAATACAATAGCTAAATAGGTTATTATTTCACATATTTGGTATTTGGTAAAAAATAATTATTCTTTGTTTAATGTTAAAGGAAAATGTGTTATTTCCAGGGCCATAACCAAGGAAAAGACGTTTTAACCCACCCCCACCTTTTTTTCTTTTTCTGAAATTATATGTAATTTTATTTTTGTTTTTCCTCATGTTTAGGCTTGCAGCTTAATTCAGCCTTTTAAAATTCTTAATAGATACAACCTGAATTATGTGTTAAAACACTTTAAATTCTTAATAAAATATGCAATGTAAAAAATACTCGATTTGAGGACGTCACGAGCCACTGCCAGTCTTCTACCACCCCCTTCTCAATCCTCATCCCTTACACTAAAAAAACCTAGTGGAAAGCTATACACTACACATAAGATCATAAAGGAGAAACAAGCACCTACAAATAAGGCTAGTAGTAGCTTACTTTTGGTTTTTTAGTTTAGTTTCACATATTTACATTATTACATTTGTAATAAATTTAATTTTAAAGGATTGGATCTTTATTAATTATACAAATTACACAAAATTGGTAGCGCAAAAAGTTTTTGTTTGTATTTTTATTGTTTTTAGACAAACCTGAATTTTAAATATAATTTAGAAGTATTTATTCATTTTGGTAATTTATATATGAAAATATACCATAAGGAGTTGACGGACATGAAAGTTTAAGTTTTTGAAACATACCATAAGCAAGGACTCAATAAACAAGGACGATACCTAATGGGATTAATGCACATTCTACACGTGCAGAGACAACGGCATGGTAACTACAATTATTGATCAAGAGCAGGTGACGTGTACTGTAAGTTTTACAGTACCATATGGACACGGAAATTTAAAGAAGATATGTAAGAAAACTTTTATGGGGGTATTTTCAATCAGCCCTCACATTAAACAGTTATCAAGCGAGAGAAAGAAGGTTATACTAATTTCAATTATAAACGTGGGGGTGTTAAGACATTCAAGTGTACCCTTAAGGATAAGCAGATGCTAAGGAAAAGGGAGTAAAAACAACAAAACCAAAATAAATCCGAGGAAGAGTATTTGAGCCCCGATTCAAATGTGAATAGGATCTTCGAAGTCTATAAAATAATGCGTCCCGATATCACTGTGACATAATATGGTTTATCGGTGAATCACAATATTTGACTTCACAAAAGAAAAATCTGGTGTATTATAATGATTTATGAAGCATTTTATTTTGTCTTTGCTTTCAAGTATTTAGCTGTGTTGTTTACTGAAACTTGTTATCCATGCCATAACCTATAATGCAAGTTTAAAATTGTGAAAGCTAATATTTTAACATATAATTTAAAGTGTTGATTTAAATCCATATAAATTATATTTGCATATGCTCCTTCCATGAAAAATAGAAATGTTTATTGAAGGTTTTAAAGTGGATAAGACATTACAGATCACATCTAGTGGGGAACAACTTGTCAAGGAGACAGTTTGTTCATTAGATGTCAATGAAAGCAAAACTTTAATATGTTGCATGTGTTCATGTGAGACACGTGGAGTTTAAAAATGAATGGAAAGAAAGTTCACTGAATCTGACATAGATGAAAATTCTGAAGTAATTTTTCATCATTGGAAGCGTGTGGAATGACAAACTGTTTGTAGTAAATCTATAACAAGCAAAATAAGATTTACTGAGCCAATTGAAGCCATTTTCTCTTCATGTGTACACAACTAATTGTCAACATTCATAAATGAGAACTCTATAAAAAAAAACATTATTTTGAAGTTAGGGGAACCGGTTTTTCATGAAGATTTTGCAAAAAGTATCAGAATGAAATAATGGATACTCACTGAAATGTGATTCAAGATACATTATGCACCTGAATGATTTATTACATAAACACAGAATAAGGCAATTTAATGAACATTAATTATGTTGTAGTTTCACACTAAAGATGCTGTTTTTCTTTTAAGTCTGCTGTATTACTACATCACCTATCACCAATCACTTATGTTCATCATTAGTCTGATGGGTGTGGTGCTCAATTTAAAAATAGATTTTAATATGCAAACTATAATGATGCATGAAAGAGGCCACAACATTTAGGCGGAATGGAGTTTTTTGTTAGATGGCTTATGGCAAAGGTGCGATTGATGGCATTGGGGCAACAGTAAGAGAAATGTGTGGCTAGCAGTTTTATGCAATACATATGTTTTAAATATAGCAAAAGACTTTGCTAAGGCAGCCAAAAAAGAAGTTTCAGGTATAAATATGTTGTTTGTATCTTCTGAAGAAATTTTTCAAACTATTTAGTCTAGGAAATTTAAACACTAGTTAAAGGCATCTACAAAGTTAATTTTGCATTGCTTAGTGGGAATTCAGGTCTGTGGATGAACTCCTGTTTACCTAGAGAGAGTAAACAAGTTATGAAGTAGAAGTGTCAATTCCAAAAAGTATTGCTTGTTTATCTCCTGAAGAGGCAATTCCTGCCATGCATATTCTTGGTGTACCTTTAAAAGTGAACTGCGAAGACTGGGTTGCAGTTATGTACAATAATTGGTGGCCTGGTGCTGTTGAAGAAATCAATTCTGAAGAAGTAACAATTTTATTCATGAGACCTATTGGGGAAAATAAGTGTTTGTACCCTGCAGTTGCCGAAAGAGATACAATCAAAATGGAAGAAATTTTAGCTAGATTGAAAACTTCTCCATATTAGATTAATAATTGTGGACACCTTTCACTTATAAATGATGCTAGCTATTGAGACCTTAAGGCTCAAAATAACTAAGTGATTAATAGATACCAGTACTTATTTATTTCCATACTTTTAAAAGTGGTGTGTGATGTATTATTTGCATAGTCCCATATATAACACTTGCAACTAAAAACTCTTCAAAATTTTAATTTATAATAAGATTAATTATAAGTTGAGTTATTCTGTGTGTTATTTTATTAACATTTTTGTTTTTTGTTAACTAGGCCTATTGGTGATTGAGAAAACAAAGCAATTTAATTGTATTACTTGTAAAAGCATTGTTTCTGTTGTCCCATACCTAACACTTTTTTTTAACCATGCAAGTGTGACAACAGGTGGAGTTCTTCTAACTTAATAGTTTTTAAAGCAAGAAATATTTTGTCAATAAAAATATTAGCTGATAGTAGATTTTTTTTAATTTGTTAAATATATATAAATGCATTATCAAATGACCTGTACATAGCATTCAAACCCTGTGACTTTACAGTACTCATAAGTAAAAATAAATTTGAATTTCTAGTGTTTTGACAAGAAAATGACATGGAAAGATAGACATTTGAATAATGTTTAGCAACAAACAACCAAACGCCAATCTTTTTTATTTTTTTGTTTAAGTGAGAGAAAAGAGTCCTCTCTATGTTGTAAATAAATATGAAAGTGTTTCCTGCATTGTGCTGCCATCTACAGCTGTCCAAACCAGCTACCATTTTGTAAAGGTCTTTTCTTCAATTAGCTACAAACATCCAACCATCAGTATGCGGTAGTTTGAATGTATTTCTGTCATTTGCTGATAAGCAACAAACTACCAAGCGACACAGTTTCCCACTTTTAGCTACTGTATTTGTATGTCAGAGTATGTTTGATTCTGATAAGCTGTGTAATCCTTTTTGTGCTACAAGTTGAGTTATTTTGTTTTAGGAAGATGTTATTATTATTGTTTATAGAACATTAAAAAATGTATTGAATAGCCTATTAACATGTCAGAACATTCAAAAAGATTAGTAGACTTGGCACTTGCCACGTTTTACACAGAAGACAACCAAAATGATAATTCAAAGATATCAGAAAAAGTTGAAACATTAAGTTTCCCTGGCTTTTATTATAATTTCACACAATCTAACTTCCTACAGACATAAAGTTCAATAGTATGATTTTATGTTGTGTTGTCTGTTCTTGCAATGTTGTAATTGCCTCATGGGAAAATCTTTGTCTATTTATATTCGTAGATCAGAAACAAATTAATAATTTTTGAAAAGGCTTCATCAATAGTTCTACAATTTGAAAAATTGATGAAGAAAACTGGGAAATTTCAGGATTTTTTTTTTTTTTTTACAGAAAGTTAGAAATAATAACAATTAATATTCATATAACAATATTTGTTTTTGAAAATGGGAACTTACTGTAATATACATACCATCTAAATATTTGTTACATTATTAGTTTTTGAAAACAGGAATGTTCTTTAATATATGTATATTATTTAACAGCGCTTCTACTGCCCTTTCGGGCTATACACTATGCACTAATGATGCTAATGGTTTGGGATGAGGATGTGCATCAAAATTTGCGTGGCGAGAGAGTGGGAAACTATTTAGGAAAAAAACACCATCAGTGCACTCGACCGGGATCGGTCTGGGAGTACATTCTGGAAAATGTTTTTGTTATGTATGGATGTAAGGGGCTGCTGAAAGAGAAGCACAAGAAATCAGCTCATGTCTGTTGAAGCACGTGGAAAAAAAACTTGTCAGAAGAGGTCGAAGAGCTAATCTTGTGGTCAGATTCATGTGGAGGACAAAACCGCAATATTAAACTATTAATGTTGAATGTTTTATTACAAAATCATCCAAGACTGAAGATCATCCAAATTAGATTTCTGATATCTGGCTATCTGCCAAACGGTAGTGACTTTATTGGGAAAATTTGATATTGAACCGCAAAGTTGACAGTACTGGCCTGTAAATAAACTGGTTCAAAATACGAAAGTGAAAAGACAGTACCAATAAGAACAAAACTTTTGTCAAAATATTTTTGAAAACCTCATTGTTAATATTAACTTATATTATTAGATTCACAATTTTTAACAATAAATCAGTGGAATTTATACAGATTTGTGTATTATGGGTTAGTTGACAACGATAATTAAGTTTTTTTTCTACTTGAAATTCACAACACTCAACCAAGTGCCAAATGATTTTTTATTAAGTAAATATCAAACTATGGTTATTGGTATTGTAGTATATTAAAAAAAACACCACTTTGTACTATATTTTTATGTAGTTAATTTTATTATATAAATTAATAGGAATTTATAGTGAAGAATTTAATTTGAATTCAGTTTACTCAATTTCATCTTAGCATATAATCCGAATGGGTAGTAAGACGCGGTGCTAAATATTAATTTCATCTTAGTGGCGCTTGGATCTATTTGCTTGATACCATTCATTTGATAAGTAGGGGGCTTATTCTTAGGCACCAAAACTAGGCATTAAAATATAGGATTTAGACACCTGAATAAGCACTTAATGAAAAAAAACACACAATACATTGTAAAATTGATTTTACTAACTACTATTTTATTACCTAGAGCCAATCCCTATTGCTTTTTTTTAACTACCACTCGTTCAGGTTAAATTCATATGTTTCATTAACTACGCTGTTAGCTTGAGGTTAGGAAGATGAAATTCAGGGGAAGTGTGTGTGCACTTGTGTAAAGGGAGAGTGAAAAACCATTTAGTAACTAACACCTCAGGTACACCTGACCGAGATTTGAATCTTGATCTCCCCTTCGACAATTTAGTCTAAAACTGCGAGAGTTACACTTTAGCTCATTGTAGTACTGAAGCCAGTCACATGCTATTAATCACCAGATAATTGTCTATATTTTCGATAGTAAAATGAGTTATATTTTCAGATAGAATGTTTTTTTTTATAATTCGTCAAGAGACAATATTTCAAATCTGCTGTCTCCGAAGAAGTTGAACTTTTCTCCTCCAACAGTATGTTGTTTTCCCCCAAGATGTCTGCCACCGCTCCCATTGTCCTCCAACAGATTTACGCTTATTGAAATCTATTTAACAAGTGTTGATTTTCAAACTAATCCAAAAAAGTATACAACTTACAATTTATAAGAAACTGGAATTTTCTCTTTCAATCCATACTGTATGAAAAAGAGAATCAAAGTTTAAATGGGCGTGATAATTCACTTATTCATACAAGAGGCAAAAACCAAAAGAAGAGAATTATAGGCACTATTAAAGTATACATATTGTAGGCCTACTCAGAATAACATGAAATGCATATATATCTCAACTGCCTTCATGTTTTGCTATCAAGGAAAAGTAAAGGTAGATAGGCAAAATCCCATCACCAATCAAAAAGATCTGGCCATTTTTATAAATCAGTTTAAGAAAAACTACACACTATTTTAACAGGTGACCATTAATCAGCATTATTAAGGTTCAAAGGGAGATGTTGATCCAAAATGTACATTCCAAGTAATCCTGATATAAGTAAGAGGTTAAAGTGGTCATGATGTGTAACTCTTAAAAATGTATTTGTATTTATATGTGTTATGCTGTCTCGTATGCTTGAAACAAAGATAGACTCTCACACCTTTCAATTCCTAAAAAGTAGGCCTGTATCTTAAAACAGTCATTTAAGTGACAAAATGATTTTGTACCTATTGTCAAGATGATGTAAAATTACATCAATATTGTAGGCTATAATGTAAAAATTCAATATTTTAGGCCTAAAGATTGTTATTGTTGGTTTTGAATATTCATGAGTAAGCTAATAATTTCAAGTATACAATAAAAAATTTATCATTTAGGTGCCTATAGGCCTAAACTCTAAAATAATACCAGCTGCTCTTGATGACCTGAGCTCCAATAAATATTGTAGGCCTACATGTAATCTGCTTTTTAATATTCAAACAAGTTTTTAATTGTAGTGTCATGTGGTACTGTCAATTTGCTAATACTTTTTTGAGAAATAGATAAATGCTATAAAACGATATTTTTCCAAATCTTTAATGTCATGAAACAGTGTATAAGGAATAACATTAAATAGGCAGAATAAATCAAAGTATTAAAAATAAATTTGCAATGTTCTAAAAACAAAGGGTTAGGCTAAATATGTTCAACCATGAATCTAATTTTAAAATCTTTGAATCCTTTCCAAAATAAATGCAATGAATTATAACAATGGATTATAAATCAAATTCCAGGAAGAAATGTAATTGGATAACCAAATCTATATCAATCATAATAGGTATACTGAGAAATATGAAGATACCAAAACCAACAAATTAACTGATGCAAAATAAAATATTTAAAAACATTTTAAAGAGATGAATATAATATTTTGATAATAGAATAAGCGAACCTACACAAATGACACAAATCGAGCCTATATAAGTAAGTTAAAACCAAAAATCTATAATAATATACTCAAATCCGCATAACGGATTACAGGTCAATTTACTCACGAAAGATATTTAAAAAGCAATGTTAAATTTGTTGAAACATATTTTCCACATAATAAATTATGTGCTGCTATCTAAAAATCTCGCCAGTACTTACATATGTTAAAGTTGCGGTCTCAATGGCTCAGCAGTTATTTTATTTGAGTGACTTTTTAATACTACTCATACTATTATTTAAATTATATTATTACTTTTAATATTTATTTTACCAAAAAATACTCAGCTGTTATTAGATTTTATGTCACTTGCACAATTTTTCTAAAACAATATTTTTCAGGCAAATGGGAACTACAGAGAGTTATAACCTAAAGCAAATTTATAGAGGCACAAAATCTTTCTAGATTTCCAAAAACATTTTTTAATATTGTATAACAAATTGTTAAGAAAAAAACATCATTTTACAGCATTGTAAAAACAATTATCAACTCTTTCACATTTGCCTGAAAGATAAAATTTTATAAAACTGTCTAATTGATAATAGCACCCATAAAAAATCATTTTCTTCACTACATCATTAAATTCGTAATTTAACACAACTGATTTAAATAGTAAAATAAAAATAAGACTGTTAAAAACTATTTTTTATGGTTATATAAAACTAAACCTACACATTGTTTACAAAAACAAACACTAATGTTTTACAAAATACAAACAAATGTACGCTATATTCTTATTGAAAAATAACAACTGAACATGTATTTATTTGGCATAAACAGAACATAAATATTTTTGTTTAATGCAACGTTATTTTGCTTGGGCTGAGCTTATATTAATGCGTAACGCAAAGCGAATAGTGTATAGCGCATAGTGCACATGAAGTTGACATTTTTTCTTTTTCTTTGATGGAGTTTATAATCGATACATAGTGTATAGTGCACAACGCATAAAATTGAACTTTAACTTCTTATTCCACTATACGATATATAACCTACGAAGTTTAATATAGATAATCATAGACTTGAGAAGTATTAGTCAAGGAGAAAGTAATGAGAGGCCAATGATATCTATACTATACTGGATGGATTTAAACACATCCCCTGCAAAGGATCAAAGCGTGTCACTCAAGTTTGTCGTCCACTTGACTTTGAGGGGACGTATGTAACGGTTTCTCTCATTGTTATTGTGTTAAAACATGACATTTGTGCATAAAACTGTTATTGTTTGAAAATAGTGAAGTATTATATCACATTTTGGTGAATAAACATTTACATTAAAAGATATACAATTCAGTTGAATAGGTAATTGTGTAAAAGTTTGAGTAAAATATTTTATAGGTACTTATATTAAAATATGTAGCTATCACGCATGTTGTTTACGTTCTAATAGGTCTACAATGTATTTAAAGTTGGCTATTATCTTGTATATTGGTTTCAGAATAAGATCAATAAACCCTATTATAACGAAAGTTCAATTACTAGAATGAAATAAGGTAGCTAACAAATTGATCACATTCGTTTGAATGACTTTAAAATGGCCTACCTTCCAAAATGATAGTACATATTAACCTTCATAATATATTCATACAAATTAGCAAACGATGTGAAAACCTCACTTTACCTTGAATGTGTGCAAGAGACAAAGAGATAGCTGAATGTTACTTTCTCTCTTACACAATAGTGTGCAGACGATAGCTCGAAAATTTCAGCTTCAAATCCATCCACTGGTATTATATAGATCAAGGGGAGAGTCGAGAGGCTATAGCTAACTAATGCCGGGATCACGATCAACTTAACTTTAACTTAACGTAACGCTCACTTAAAGTTAACTTAATTTAAGAAAACATGTGTGATCACGATTCACGTAACTTATCGTGACAACTCAAGCCAAGCATCTTCATTCTCGAGTATGATCTAATAAAAATCACAAAACTTGTTTGATAAATTTAGCTTTCCTATTTTAGTTTAATTATTTTGTTTCAATGTATGATCACTATAATTTATGCTAAAGAGTAAACATTGGTCATAATACCAACAAATGAATTACTAAATAGCACACTCACATAATGATTGGCTGGATAGATCACGTGATACCCTTCAAGTAACGTTCACTTAAAGTAAAATACCACCCAGGACATTTCTTACGTTAAGTTACTGCAAGTCAACGTTAAATTAACTGCATCGTGATCGCTTCCATTTAAACACATGACGATATCCTTTACGTTAAGTTAACTTTAAGTTACACAGATACGAAAATTAGCTTCTGAATACTGTGTTCATGTTTGAAATGCCTTTTGTTAGCCATACTTGTTTATAATTAACGGATTTTCTTTGTTTTACTGAAGGGAGGAAAAGAGAAAAAGCATATTTTCTTAAAGTCGGCTCTAATGATTTTGATTAAATTTAATTTCTGAACATTTATAAATATTCCAAACAAAATGGCTACTCTTAAAATTTAAGCAAAATGACTTTAAGGGCTCCGGTGTGAAGAGTAAATTATAATTTTTTATCATATCTTTGAAACTATTTGAGATATAAAATTGCTTATCATTACATATATGTATATCTATTTATAATACAAATATTTTATTTGAAACATATTTTTATAAAATCAATAACTTTCAAGCTATACACAAATATATATTTTTTAACTTTTCGAACACTAAAGTTTAAGTATTGTGACCATTAAAAAAAAATCTAACCTCAAATGTTGATGGATGTCGACATCTTATGACCCCCCTAACACTTAAAAATGATCTTTGCAATGCCGTCGTCTGTCTGAGTATCTATTAAAACTTTAAAATTAAGAGAAGTTTGATAAAGGGCAAAATCTGCACTAACGATTTTGATTAAAATTCGTATCTAGGCATTGATTAGGATCATAAATAAACAGGCTATTTTCATTTTATTATGAAAATAACTTTTAGGGTACTTTACAGAAGCGTTAATTTCAGTATCCCCGCAACTATTAGAGATACTAAATAACTTATCATTGCAAAATTGTAGTACTATTAGATATAACAAAAACTTTTTTTTTCGACATATTTTTATAAAACCAACAGTTTCTGAGATATAGTCTATTGATACAATTTTGTGAGTTTTAGTTGTAAAGATATACTACTTAAGCTTTAACGCAATAATTATCCAATGCAATAGAGCAATTACATATAGGTAAGTTTCTCAAAAAGTGTAGGTTATTTTTCCTTAAACCTCTTAAGAGAAATGTTTGTACAATAATGATTTATCTCCATTTTAGACTCAATAGTTAATATTTAAATTTTTTATTAGTGAAAATTTATAAATGAAGAATTTAATAGCAATGTGATGACATGAAGATGTGCAAAGTCTGTAAATTGTTAAAATTTTAACCGGAAGTCAAAATTTTAATACGAAGTGTTGACCCTTGTGGGCCCAACATAGATCTTTTTTTATCGGTCCAAACATACAAATGAGGACATTAATTCATTAAAAATAAAATTATAAAATTTAAAACCGGGACTCAAAAAAGAAGTTTTGAGTAAACATCTCAATTTTTAAACAATAGAGCGAGAAAGTCCATGCGAGGTTCCGTACCATTTATTTTTATTGGTTTTTGAATGTTTTCAAAGTTTGACCTCGTTTTTTGTCTATGATATCCTTGTAACTCCTTGATAACAAAGAAGTGTTCAAATTAACTTTTTTTAATGATTTTTTAAACTTTTTTCTACACTACAAGGCTTTGCTAGTTTAATTAAATTGGTAGGAGGTATAATTTAGGGTAAATATACCCATATTTGCATGGAGAGGGAGGGTAAAAATGCTTAAGAAAATTTACAACTAATTTACCAGACTTGAATTTGAATCCCGACCTCATCACCGGCGAACCAAACGAGCATATAATAAATATTGTGCACCTGTTAATAGCCTACTTGTTTTAACTGCATTAAATTAGGTTTTATAATTGTTAATTTCTCTTTGAATTTTGCACCTTCTCTAACGCCATTGTAACCTATTTAAAGAATTTAACTCAACAGACATTTCAACCCCCACCTCCCCAGCCCTGGAACAAGTGAGTGACCAACCAATTGGTTGGAAACAACTATTCTATCGCTAATTAAACAAAACAAAATTGTTACTAGTTGTTTTATTACTTGATTGATTTTCTGCATGTTAATATTATGTTCATGCCAAATAAATAAACATAGATGGTGATTTTAATTGGTTTTTTAAAAATATATCAAGACATGTACACTTGTTTGTATTTTTAAAATATTGTGTACTTTGTGGAAAGATGTGTAAGTTTAAATTTATAAATAAATATAGATTATTTTAAACTTAGTCTGCCTTTTATTAATATTTCCTTAAACATTAATTCAAACTTGATGTGTTGATTTTAGTTTTTCTAGAAATGGTTAAAGAACTATATTAGTTGTGCTAACCATTATCACTTGAACAGATTTTATTAAAAAAACTTACTTTTGACCCAATGTAAATAATTTTTGTAGAAAACCTATATTTATGTTATGTTAAATATTTATTTAATTACATTTGGTGTTAAAAATATATATAAAAATTGTTCACGTTAAATGGATTAGCAAAACAACTAATAGTAACAATAAAAATAAAATAAAGATAGTAGTAGTAGTGCTATGCAAATAAAATACTTGCTGAGCCACCGAGATCTCTATTTAATACAACACAAGTGCTCACATATTTGTCTAGATAGCAGCACAAAGGTGGAAAACACCATACAAACATTTTAACATAGAATTAACAGATCTTTCGTGTTATCCTGATCAGTGAGTTTCATTCTCTACTTGCATGGAAAACGCAATACTATTTGGTTCTGATTGGCGTGATACACTGAATTTTGTTTTTATCTTTATTTTCATTTTTGGGGGTTGAATTAAACTTAACATGTTTTCTCTCCTAATTATGCCTTTTTAGTTTTATTATTTTGTAACATTTATGTTAAGCTAACCATGGGACCTGGATTTCGTTTTATATTGGTCGTGATCCTATATACCATGTGGTCTAAATTAAAATGGTGATTAGGGATTATGGTTGAAGGCTTATTTTGTTTTTCATGATTAATTTGGTTTTGGTCCTCTTGTTTTTTCCTAGAGAAATCTTTTGTTCATGTAGACTTTATTAAAAATCGGTAAAGTTGTGGTGAATGAACATTTCACTCCTTTAAATCAATAGTGAAAGGTTTTTTCTTCGTTTGTAATTAATACATTCCAAAGTTTTCATTTTGTATATCGATTATGATTTAAAGATCCGTTTGGTAAACCACTCGTTAAGTGAAAGCCTATAAATCATTCGTTTTTGCAAATTATTTTACTCGTGCGCTATCTTTCAGTCTTAGCGAAGTCTCATGGTTTGAGCTAGAAGAATATATATAGTATAGGCAATTTTATACACTTTTAAAAAAAAATTAATTGCCTAAATTGTGATTAGGAAGAGAATGTGTACTATTTACATTATTTGATGTCTTGTCTTTTATTCAAATTTCGTTATATAGGCTAGCATTTGGCTAGTAAGAGAATGTGTATTATTTAAATGTTTTGATGTCATCTCTTTTATTCAAATTTTGTTATATAGGCTAGCAAGTGGCTAGGAAGAGAATGTGTATTATTTACTTGTTTTGATATCTTCTCTTTTATTCAAATTTCGCTATTTAGGCTAGCAGACGAAATCATTTGAAAATGTCTTGTTCTAAATATTTTTCTACACGGTTTGATTCTTTTGTCCAAGTCAACATACATTTTCTTTCTTTTTTCTGCCGGAAGACCGATCGATATCCACAGCCATCAGTTTTGTTGTCATTTCTTCTGCATCTTGTTTTATTATTTGTACGAAAAAATAAACATTGGGATGTGGAATGGGGATAGACTCATTTAATTTTGAATTCCAGCCTTCCACCGGGTTATTTGTTCTGTGTCTTTGGTCAAATGCATTCCAAATACTATTTGGTATAGACGGGTTATCCATCCATTGATCGGTAAAGTAATCCAGGAACAATAGCAATTTTCCATTACAATGAACCATGCATCGTAACCTTATCAACTGGGAGGTACGTTAGAGCTGCACACTATCTACATATGTTTTTGTTCATTGTCCTTGTATTCTGCTGCCATACCCAAGCTTTGGTTCTGCCTCCACAAACATTGATTAAAATGGTATATGCATCCTGACAGGTCAGCTTTGGGAAAAACATAATCCAATGCTTTTTGTAATGCTGCTTCAAAATCTATTTTTATCTTTTTTGGAGTCCAACCCAAGATTTTCATGGTAGAAAAGAAAACACTTTTGGCAGATATAGATTTTGTTTTATCTTCTAGAAGTAGATATGCTACCGGCAACACATTTGTTAATTCGTAGGAGCTCTCGATGTCAGCATGTGTTGTGAAAACCTGCTTAAATTGCATCGGACAGCATTTGAAGGTGTTGTCCAAGAATAATTCATTTGATTTTAAAATATTCTTCCCTTCTGCGCTACTAAAGCCGAGAGCCCTGTTCCCACCATAAATCTCATCGAATAGAAGAAAACTAGATTTATCAGACATAGTCAAGAGATCTTCATTGAGCTCAATTTCGCTACTTATTTTCGGATTTTGTGCTGTGCCTAAGGCCTCTCTTTCTAATTTTACATAGCCAACCTTTCATGTTGGTGTAGGTTTTAATATCTGCTAAAATTTCAAATCCTTGGTTAAGTATTCTACCAACAGAAGCTGTAGTATCTTCTCTGACACTTTTCCTAAAAATGAACTTTGTTTTTTCAACTTCAACAACGTTGGGTTTACACTGATGAGGCGCCGATTCCAAAACAACTTTCTTTGAAGTAGTTTTCAGTTGACCCGAGCATTTTTAAAATTTAACCTAACTAAGCAAAGTATAATAAAGGAAGTATGTTCAATATTTTTACAACACACAATTTTAACTTTAACCATTTTGAAAAGCTCAAAAGTTTCTGTTTATCCGAAATAATAAAAGAACTTGCAAATTATTTCTCACTTCATTATAAAGACAATTAATTTTTACCTTTCTGATCTCTGCTTAGTGCATCTCCAATGCCGAATGTTTTACTTTGTAGTTCGGTGTGATATCTATACCCATAGAGGATAAGTGAAGGCTTGCCCTTACACGTCTGGATTTCTTCCATCATCACACCACAACTCACAAGCACAGTCATGGACAGATTGAACAGGTGAAGGTTGGTGTCTTGTCATTTAGATACTTTCAACCCGATGAGTCACCGCTGGTACAATGCATTGGGATTTCCGTAGCTATTTGTAAACACGTGAAGGGTTGTTGACTTGGAAAGGGCGCCTGTCAACCCTTGTCTTGAGGTAAGGTGGCTACTTACACGGAATTGCCTAAATAGGCAGTGTTTTGATAAAAAGGGAAGTTGGGTAACGGAACGCACATAAGTACAAACATCCACTAAGGACAATAAGTTTCGTGTTTCCTTTCTAGTTATTTTTAACTATGAAACCTGAACCTACCTTTTAAACAATTTGATAACCTAAGATTAATATTTTGCAATGGAGAGGAAATCAGTGGAAAAATGGTGCCAAAACCTGGGATATAACCTACATGAATCAATATAATTTTGTAAATCTAAAACCATATTTTTTTTGGTAAATTTATTCTTCTCTAATACCTGTTTTTTTTTTGTTGCATCACATCCTCTATATTGTGAAAATGGAAGTGGCCACAACTATGACCGACCTCCTCTTGGGTGCGATAGATCCCGATGAGGAGCGAGCCATCATTCAACTACTCGCTGGTGGGGATAGACAAAAGTCAAGTGCCAATCCTGGGGGAAATAGCTTTTAACCGATTAAGTGACACTAGTGGGATTTTTTCTGGTCTGCTAATACAGTCGTGTGTCAGGAATTTTCTTTTAATGACAATTTCTTCCGTAAAAATTCCTTGTCTAATCTGA
Organism: Timema douglasi; assembly: GCA_901482245.1. Taxonomy (NCBI): domain Eukaryota; kingdom Metazoa; phylum Arthropoda; class Insecta; order Phasmatodea; family Timematidae; genus Timema; species Timema douglasi. The sequence continues at coordinate 21,044 of CABEEJ010008096.1, forward strand.
TGAAAAATATTTCTCTTCCCAACATTAATGAAGCTGAGTCTGTTATTATTTTTCTTCAGAAAATGTGTAAATTTGTGAAATTGGGAGCTTTCCCCGAAAAAGATATCAATGCCTCCTTTTCTCTTACCACTGGTATGTTGATGGAATTATGGGGCAAGGCCACGCAAAATAGAGTACCGTGGGTGACCTTGAAAGAAAACATCAAGAAGTGCCTTACTTCACAAGACATTTCAATCCTTGTCATGTATTTCAATAGACTTAATTTCAAATCCCTCAGGGAATCTGTTTCCGCATGTTTGTACACTGCAGACACACTCAATCTCTCGATCGCCGAAAATGTGTTGACCTACATGATTATTTCCAATTCTGCACCCCAGGTCAGATTAAGATTGGGTCGAGCCAAGCCACACACCCATAGACAATTAGAAACCTTGGTGGAGTCTGTGGAGGATGAACTTCTATCTGATCTTAGTTTGTCAACAATTCTCTGGCAGGCTTCCTGAACCACCCCAACCATACCTACAGTTACACTCTAACCTCTCAATCATGGCTAAACCTGAACTAAATTTTGACACTATGCCTAACGTTGTACTTCTGAATGTGCCTCAAAATTTGTGTACTCAACCCATAGTTTTTCGATCACAACCTCAAAACTTGGCAAATCCTTTTCTATATACTAATATTTTTCCTGGAAATAATGCTTAAAATGTACAAAGGCCTAATAATAATAATAATAATAATATCACACATTGTCAAAAGTGTGGGAGGAGTTGGGCACAAGTCAAATTTGTCTTTCACGTCCAAATCGTAAAGGCAATTTTCAAAGTAAAAATCAGCCCCCTGTTCCTAGGTTTAACAATAAACAGTGCTAGAAGTGTGGGGAATATGGTCACACAAAATTTTCCTGTCCAAAAAACTATTATTATTATTAGCACCGCGTCTTACTACTCGTTCGGGTTATACGCACTTACACTAATGTGTAATGTTAGGGTGATTGTGAGATTAAATGAAGGACCTACAGTTTAACGTGGAATCTGAACCATGGTGGAGGCCTGGCATTCCCCACATTCACAAGATCTTGTCAGAGGTGAAGGAAGGGTTTGGTAATCAGATAAATCTGTGCCGGGACCAGGGATTGAACCCCGGCCGCCAGCACTGAAGTCTGACACCTTACCCCTAGACCGCCAGGTTACCTACTCCAAAGAACTAATCTCGGAGAAGTTATAGAATCAGGGTCTTGTCCGTGATAGTAAACCGATTCGCGAAGAAGTTTTTCAGAAATTTCAAGCAAGTAGCATTCTTACTTCGGTTCCTATTATTCCAGTCAGATTGGGGAATAATTATTATCCTGCTCTTGTTGACACTGGTGCCAATCTTTCCACACTTTGTGTGAAGGAACTGTCTAAGTAAGTGCGTATTGTTGACAGACAAGGGTGTAATGTTCCTATTGTTATTTTGGTTCCAGTCCTGTGATGGCTAAAGGGTCAGTCATTGTGGGTGTAAATATTCAGGGTTTTTCGTGGAAATTCATGTTTTATGTTGCTCCTCTTTCTCAATATGTAATTTTATTAGGTTCCAACTTTGTGAATTTCTCATATACGATTATTTCTTTGTGTGTGACAATGTTTACCTTTTTAATTTCACAATGTAAAATACCTTTTTTTTGGTCAATATTGGAAAAAATCTTTGTGTGGTTGGCTGATAGTCACAACAATCAAAATTTACTTCTAACACAGTTCAAAAGAGAATTCCTTTCTGTTTTAACCGAAAATTTAGGCTCTACCAACCTAGTAAAATATGATTATGGTCAATAGTCAAAAACTGGTGCGCTGTGCTTCCTATCAATGTAATCCTATCAAATTGAAAGCCATGAGAGAAATCACTGATAAACTGTTAAGAGAAGATGTGATTTGTAACTTATGTTCTGAATATGCATCACCATGTTTTCTTGTACTTAAGAAGGATAAAGGTTTTCGGTTAGTGGTGGATTATAGGAAAGTAAATCAACGTATTGTTTTTGATTCATATCCTTTACCTAACATTAATAATGTCTTTCAACATCTCTGTGGAGCCAAGTTTATGTCAATTATAGATCTTAATTCTGCATACTATCAATGTCCTCTTACTCATTGTTCTATCAAGTACACTGCATTTGCAATACCCTGGGCCTTACTGTTTTAAGTGCATGCCGTTCGGCTTAACAGTAGGGCTGTCCTGTCTGTGTAGGCTTATGGACATAATTTTTTAGGGACATTAAGTTCAAATATGTTTTCACCTTTCTAGGTGATCTCTTAATTTATGACCCGCCGCGGTGGCGTAGTGTGCTAACGCGCTTGTCGTGTTGAGCTCAACCGCTGAGGACGGGGAGATCGAGGTTCGAATATCGGTCGGGTGAACTGGGGGTGGTTTTTCCTAGATGGTTTTCCACTCTCCCTCCACGCAAATGCGGGCTCACTTCCTTTAATTCAACCTTCCCAATTCCTAATCCATTAGAGCAATTAGTACTTAAAGCGTATAACCCGAACGGGTAGTAATACGCGGTGCTAAATATTATTATTTTCTTAATTTATGATGTAGCTTTAGGGGCTGTCCTTCAACAAAAAATCAATGGAGATATTGTGCCAGTCACATTTTCTGGGAGAACATTGTCTGATCTGGAAATAAAATATTCCTTCTATGAGCGTGAATTGTTAGCTCTAGTATTGGGTATGGAAAAGTTTTGGTCTTATTTAGAACATAAGACTTTTTGAACTTATTACAGATAACCAAGCCTTATCATGGCTTCCTAAACATCCTAAACAACTAGGCCGAGTTGGCCGCTGGGTATTGAGAATATCTTAATTTGCTTTTGACATAACTCATGTAAGAGGATCTAAGAATGCTCTAACTGATCTTTTGTCACGAATCTTCCAAGAACAAAAGTCTGAAATTCCGTTTGTAAATATTTTAGAATCTGTACCGCAATCCTTCATTTCTATTCAAGAACATAAAAAATCAGACATACATCAACAATTTTGTTAATCACATCAAAGGAGGAGAAATTATTCCTGGCTAAAAAATTAAGAACAATCTTCTTTTCAAACCACCTAAATGTAACAAATTCTAAGTTTTATTACCAGACATATCAATTCCTATGATCATCAAATATTTTCATGCCCCGCCAATAAGTGGCCACCTTGGTATTCTCAAAACCACAAATAGAATTGAAGACTTCGGTGCAAGAAGAGGACGGCTCCATTTTTCAAAACTTCAGAAACCAAGAAAAACGTTTTCAAAATTTATTTTTAAAGATTTTATTTTTATATTTCGCATTATTTTAGACTTTGTCACTTAAAAACCAAATTAAATGATATTTAAAAAAATATTATTCATCATATGATATAAGGTTTATGTATTGGAGTTGTCCTGTTTTTGCTCCAAATACATGTGTTTTTATTGGTTTCCTTGGTAAAAAAAGAGAGAATACTGACAAAAACAATCATATATTTTGAAAATAGTACAGTAGGTTACATGTTTGCTTTATGACAAAAACAATGTTGTATTTTGTTAATAGTAAACTAAGTTACTTTCTTCTTTATTTGACAGGATTTTTCGTCATCATAATCCCCGTCTTCTACATCACTCGTGCTACTTATAGCATCATCTTCTTGAATCAGTTCATTGTAAAACCACAAGCAATCTGGGGGAACATATTTTTCAACTAACTCCTTCACATTTTTGAACTTTCTCTTTTTTATTTTCAAAGGTCCATGGTAAAGAACGTTGTCATATTCTGGTAGAGAGAAAGTAATGTTTGGTTTTTCTAGCAGGAAAGCATCTTTTACTAAAGGCACTACTGCTGCCGAAGAACTGCACAACATGATATATTATCCATTCACGATAGGTCTTTACCTAGATGATAGCTCAAAAAGTCACTAGAAATAAGTCCCTAAAATATCCCTACGCCAACAGCTGATATCTGTCAATGTCACTTGGAACATCTGTAATGAAAACATGGTAATATAGAGTATGAATGTGATAGTTAACCACAGTAATTTTAATAGGCTAATATTATGCCTTAAAGAAATTTTTAGTCACTAAGCTGAAAGAAAACACTAGAAACTGATTATATATTTATATATATTATAATCTGAAAGAAAAACATTTTAAACTGATTTGTATAATCTGAAAGGAAAACATTTTAAAATGATTTGTATAATCTGAAAGAAAAACATTTTAATAAACTGATTTTTATAATCTGAGAGAAAAACACTTTTAGCTTATTCGTATAGCTGAAAGGAATACACTTTAAACTTATTAGTATTCCAGGATCCCTTTGACAGAGATTCTCTCAGTTAACTGTTGCCAAATCTCCTCATCTACAATTATATTTGAAAGCAGTGTGCTGATATAAGGAGCTACTGGCAACCTCTACTAACTGCCGATCGGCTGTTGCCCGACTCAGAATATCCACCTTGACAGAAACGCCAAGCTAGGTCATCTGAGAAAGGGCTGATTTTCTGTTTGAGTACAGAGTCATTTTTGTGTCTCTTAAACTTGTGAATGAAATTTAATACCTGATGAAATGAAACTGGTGAAATGATGCTGTAAAGGAATCACAGGTGTATTAGTAAATAGCACTATGAGGTGAAATTGGTGATTGTGAGTGATTGTGCTGGGTCTAAGGAATGGGGAGGATTTTCTGTAATCTTTTGGAATGTTATTTATTATGTAATAGGTATGTAGCTTGTAAAACATGTTTAATTAAACTTATTTTAAAGGTGCTTTAACTCTGTAGGTTATCAGCAGCTTGTACCTTAATCTGACAATAGAGGTACTGCCAGCACTTCTTCTTCTTCATCACTGTCACTTTCGTTGTCTAGTTGTATGATAAAAGGTTGGGTTTCACTCGCATCCATCTTCATTTCTCTT